>CAUYUJ010004447.1:0-17500 GCA_963575745.1 Prorocentrum cordatum
GAGAGAAGAGGAGGAGGAGGAGGAAACAGAAGACGAATACTAATACTAATACCCAAACTATTATGAAACATACGAAGAAAACCATAATAATAAGAACAATAGCAATACTACTAATAATAATAAGAATAATAAGAAGAAGCATAATGATACTACAAATACGACTACTACTAATAATCTTACTAATGAGAATAAGGCACAGACGCAGAATCATAATAATACTACTAATTATAATGTAAGACGACGAATACGAATAAGAATAATAAGACGACGAATGGTAATAATACTATTAACGATACTACGACTAATAGTACTAATAATATTCAGAATACTAAGACTAATAATACGACGAACACTAATATTAATAATAACCATACTAAGAATATTAACAATAACAATAAGACTAATACTACAAATAATATCAATAAGAATAATACGAACAATACGAACAATCGTAAGACGAATCCGAATACTAGTACTAATACTAATAACACTAACAATACTACTACTAATAATAATAAGAAGAAGACCAGTACGAATACGACTAATAATAATACCGATAATAATACAAACGGCGGAGGAGGAGGAGGAGCAGGAGGAGGAGGAGGATAAGCAGAAGGAGGAAGAGGAGGAGGAGGAGGAGGAGCAGGAGGAGGAGGAAGAGCAGGACGAGGAGGAGGACGAGGAGGAGGAGGAGGAGGAGGAAGAGGAGGAGGAGGAGGAAGAGGAGGAGGAGGAGGAGGGGGACGAGGAGGGGGAGGGGAGGAGGAGGAGGAGGAGGAGGAGGAGGAGGAGGAGGAGGAGGAGGAGGAGCAGGAGGAGGAGGGGGGAGGAGGAGGAGGAGGAGGAGGAGGAGGAGGAGGAGGAGGAGGAGGAGGAGGAGGGGGAGGAGGAGGAGGAGGATAAGGATGAGGAGGACGAGGAAGAGTAGGAGGAGGAGAAGGAGGAGGAGGAGGAGGAGGAAGAGGCGGATGAGGAGGAGGAGGAGGAGGAGGAGGAGGAGGAGGAGGAGGAGGAGGAGGAGGAGGGGGAACAAGCAACGACCATACGAGCCGTTTCGGATGTCTCCTGGGAGTATTTTTTGGGGCGTTTGGATCGTCTGGGGGGCATTTTGGGTGCCCAGGGGGTCCTTTTGGAGCTCTCCTGGGAGTCTCTTGGAGGCATCTTGGGCTCCTTTTGCGGCCGTCTGGGCGCCTCCTGGGGCCCTCCCGGGGCGCTCTTGGGTGCTTTGGGAACGCTCTCTGGGCAACCTTGGACATCGGTAAGCGAAAACGGGGGGGGGAGGGGGTACTTAATTAGCCTTGCCATTCTAGAGTGCTTAAACATCGGCTTTGAGGCCCTTCTACGGGCGCTTTTGGAGCGCTCTTCGGCGCTCTTGGGGCCGCCTTGGGGCTCTCTTCAGCCCCTCTTGGGCCCTCCTGGGCCCTCTGGGAGCCATATTGAGGCCTCGGGGTGCCATCGGAAACGACAGGGCGAGAAATCAAACGACAGTGACTCCATTTAGGTTTTGGAAGGATTTGGGCCTCTTCGGGGCCTCCTCGGGGAGCTCTTTGGCCACTTGGAGTCGTCTTGGGGCGGTCTTGGGGCCTCTTGGAGCATCTCGGGAACCATCTTGCGGAATTTAGCCATCTTGGAACTCATCTTGGACTCTCCGAGGCGCTCTTGGAGCCATTCCGGGCCGTCTTGGACGCGCCAACCCATCGGGCGACCTCCCGCCCAGGTCCAGGGGAGGGGGCAGGAGGAGGGGTCACGCTACCCAACCGCCCGCAAGCCGTTTTGCTCACTCTCCCACCCGCCTTCCCAACCCATGAGTAACACCCGGGCCCGAGCATGTTTAGCGGTCGTTTTTGGATAGAGAGTTATTGGAAACCAAAGCCGACCCCAGGTGCGCGACGATTGGGCGAGGTGCGCCACGCGTGCCAGGGGCGACGCGCGCGGCAGGCATCCTCGGGGCCCGAGCGTGCCAGGCACGCCTGGCGCGCCAGATGCGCCACGTGCTCCGAGTGCGCCAGATGTGCCGCACATTCCAGCCACGCCAGGTGCGCCACGTTCGGGGCACGTACAGAGTGCGTCATGTGCGCCTGCGCACGTGTGGAAACATGTCGGCCCCCACCATCCGTGTCGAAAATCAATGTCCATCATTGTGTCTGGCGGGCCTGCGCATAACAGGCCACGGGGCCACCACCCCCGCCGTCCCTGTAAAAAACCACTTGGCAGTGATTGATGGCCGTGCATGATCCAGATTTAGCCGCGATGTGCATTTTGTATTTTTTGTCTGGGAAGGTAGCCTTGCGCGCAGCAGGGGATCTGCTGACACCCCCGTCGTCCTTGTCAGACACAATGCAACGTGTTCGCGGGCCTCACGAGCATGACTCAAGAGTTTGCCCTAAAATGTAATTTGTATTGTTTTTTGACCTGGATGGGGGGGGGCGGGCGCACCGGCGTGGCCGCGCATGCTCCACATGTGGAGGCATAGTGCGTTTTGTATTGTCTTTGACAGGGATGGTGTGGGGGGGGGTGGCCCGCGTTGGGTCGGCATGGTTCCAGGTTGGCCGCCAGCCAGGGGGGGGGTATACGAGTAGGGAGCAGTGATCAAACCCTCCCCGAAGGGGAAGAGGGGCACATGGAAAACAACACACGCTGGACCACCTACGCCTTAACGGGCTGGCGGGATTTGTTATTTTTCATCCCCGCCGGCCCCTCCTAGCCTTTTAGATTTTCCCTCCGCCATGGAACCCGATTTTGGCTTGCGTCCAGCGCTGCTCTCGCATGGACAAAAGAGGCAGATGAGGGGAAAGAGGACGAGGAGGACGAGAAGGAGGAAAAGGAGGAGGAGGAGGAGGAGGAAGAGGACAAATAATAGGAAGAGGATCAGGGGGAGGATCAGGAGGAGGATCAGAAGGAGGAACAGGAGGAGGATCAGGAGGAAAAAGAGTAGGGGAGGAGGAGGAGGAAAAGGACGCAAACGAAGACAAGGACGAGGAGGAGGCGGAGGACGAAAACGAGGACGAGGAGGAGGAGGAGAAGGAGGAGGAGGAGGAGGGAGAGGAGGAGGTGGAGGACGGAGGAGGAGGAGGCGGAGGAGGAGGAGGAGGAGGAGGAAGAAGAGGAGGAGGCGGAGGAAGAGGATGAGGAGGAGGAAGAGGAGGAAGAGGAAGAAGAAGCAGCAGCCGAATAATAATAGTAATGATAATAGTAATAATAGCAATACTAATCATATCAATAGTAACAAGACTAACACGACTTGTAAATAATACGAATAATGATCACAATATAACGATTTATAGAGTACAGATGAAGTTAAGAATAACAGGGGGGACTGTAACTATACCCAAAGTAATACGAATAAGAGTCAGCATAATACGGCAAATGCGGAGAAGAGGAATGAGACTATTAACAATAATAATGATAATACTAATGATAACCGGAATAAGAAGAATACGAGTAAGAACAACCAGAAAAACAATCATACTAATAGTAGTAATAGTAATACCAATACTATAGTCACATTATTAGTAGTAATATGAACAAGACGAACTATAATGAGACTAGTAATGAATATATCACGAAGAACAGTACTACTAATGAGAAGAGTAAAGATAATAAGACTAACTATAAAGGCAATCGCATCCAATGAAGCAGGGTAATATTATGTTAATAATACTACGAATGCGTAAGATATTAAGCACACGATTAATAATATCACTACTCGTAATAATAAGACGAAGGCTGATGCTACTACTACTACGACTACTACTACTACTACTACTACTACTACTACTACTACTACTACTACTACTACTACTACTACTAAAACTTAAAAACACATGCACGATACGAATGATCATATTAATCAAACTGATACTGATACGAATGTGCAGAATAGGAAGAAGACGAATAGTCATATAGTGCGGGTGAGGAGAAAGAGTGGCGGAGAAGGAGGAAGAGGAGGGGGGGGAGGAGGAGGGGGAGGAGGAGGATGAGGAGGAAAAGGAGGAGGTGGTGGGGGAGGAGGAGGACGAGGAGGAGGAGGAGTGGGAGGAGAAGGAGGAGGAGGAGGACAAATGTGTGTGGGGGGGGGTGGAGGTGGAGGCGGAGGGGGATGAAGACGAACAACAATAGTACGAATAACAAGAATACGAAGGATAATAATATCAATCACAATAAGATAAATAATAATCATAACGATAATAAGAAGGAGTAGTAAGACGAATAAGAGGATCATGATAATAATCGGGAAAAAAGCAAATATCATCAGACGACGAATGACAATACGAGAACTAATACGAATCATATTAATAAGAAGAACGTGCAAAAAAGGGGGCGAGAGGAAGAGGAGGAGGAGGGGCCCGGGAACCGCGCGGCAGTGCGCCAGCCCTGGAGCCAACCACGAACGACACAACCTGAATATCAAC
Organism: Prorocentrum cordatum; assembly: GCA_963575745.1. Taxonomy (NCBI): domain Eukaryota; class Dinophyceae; order Prorocentrales; family Prorocentraceae; genus Prorocentrum; species Prorocentrum cordatum. The sequence continues at coordinate 4,413 of CAUYUJ010004447.1, forward strand.
ATCCTGCATGTCACATCCTTTTGCCATTTTCAAATCTCCAGTTGCATTACACACCCATCTTCATTTAATACACGTCGGTATGATTTTTCGCGTTTGCGTTGCGAGCGCTACGCGGCACGAACGGCTCGCGACGCCGACAGCGGCATCGTACGCCTAATCGCACCAGACGACAGGACGGTGCCCCTTCATCGACATCGACATCTAGACCGTGCGCCTTCACAACCACCGCGACGCCGGCCACAACTCCCAACCCAGCGTGGCATAAACGAGAAAAAGGCAAAACAAGCAGCAGTGCGCACGCCAATGCGCGTATTTCCCCAGCAAGACATTTACTGGATCAGCTTATACAGCAGCAGATACATCAAACAACGACAACTTGTTAACCAACACCACAGTGCACAATGACCACCACACAGCGCGACAGACAACATGTACAACCAAATCGACGAGACATACGGACAGGCACCAACACCCCAAGCCGTAGGCAAAAAAGGCAAAGGGAAATGCCACCACCAACAGCCACACGGCAAAGCCACAGTTCAACATGGTAGCCACAAGGCCACAAAGGTTACAAGACACCCAACACGCAGACGTCCAACTACAACCCAATCCGTAGCACACAGCAGCACCAGAAAAGGCAACGAAAACACCCCGCACGCGACTGACCAGCATAAATGCAACCACGATCAAAGAAAACCCACCACACCAATGCCCAACACACACACCAACAACAAACCCAAACAAACAATCGACATGACACCCAACAGCCACAACCCAACTTCGGCAACAACGCCGACCACACAGCAAACATCGACCAATCAACCAAGGATATCACACACAGCATGCCACGGGCATTCTACGACGACGCGCCAGCATTACACAATTTGAAGTCGGAGCATGGATTACATGGAAGACAGCCAGCATCAGGAATCTATCATCACAGATGCCAACAGTTGAGAAGGCCGGCCAAAAAGCATACCACCTACGACACGAATTGGCGGTTACGAAAAAAAAAGCAGCTACTCGACCATAAGCCGCTGCATGGACATATACAATACGTGCGCCAACGCAAATGCGACTACGCAGCATGCGCCAATATCTCCCAGGCCACGCTCATGCTGACACAACAACGACACGACGACAGGCTACGACTCACCAGTACCTACGCAAACACCGAAAATGATATCATCCAGCAGCGGCATCACACGCCGAGCCCGCAACCGACCCGCAATCCAACACCAAGAGCCCAACGCATTCAACTCAAACAACACTCACATAGCGAAGCCCCGCTACGACCACTCAATCCAACAACGCCGAGCCCTCGCGCAAAGGAGGGCGTTGCTTGACTCGAGACGCTGCCTGAACATGCATTCGACGACCTACAAGCAAGCGGCGCAGTCCTGCAATAACTACGACGACTGGCCCGACAGACCAGCGCCGACGACGAGCAAGCACAACGCAGACTTGAGTGCGCAGATGGCGCCGCGCAGCGACTGCAAACAGCCAGTGACTATCTCTCAAACGACTGCCACAAAGCAAGAGGGCAACTACTAGCAGCGCAAAGTTTTGAACAACGAGCCGCTCGCGCAGAACAGCCTGCAGCGCAGCGATCTACAAACGAAGAGGGGCGCGCGCCTCGCAACAACCCGACAGATGCAGAGAAACCAATGCATGGGGGGAGCCACAGCGCGACTGCTGCACTACCGCGCCAGATTGGAGCGAGCGAGGCAAGAGCGCGCCGAGGCATTGGTCGGCCAATCCGCAGCCCACAAAACGACGCTCAGATAAAAAGGACTATTGCATGGCGACCGTTGCTGGGCTGCGACTGAGGCCGCAGGCAAATCGCCATCGGCTCGCAGCTCAACCGCTGCGCGAAGCACGCAGGCACCAGCGACGCATCGACCCATCAAAGAGAGCAACGTAGCAATCGCAACGCACCACGCAACAACATCCTAGCCCCTAGCAAGCGCAACGGGCGGCGCTGGAGCAAAGGCGGTCGCCATGCATCGGCGCGGGCGAGCAGAGGACTCAGCGGCTAGTGCAAGGCCTGCAACAGGAGGCGTTCGCGCGACGTTGGCAAGGGCAGCGCCTGCGAAGACGCCGAGAAGCACGCGCGGCGCAAGAAGTTCAGAGGGCGCGCGCCCAAGCAAGATACGACAGGGAAGTGGTGGCAGCGCGAGAAGCAGTCGCAACGGTGCGCAGACTGCAGCGCAAAGAATCAGCGGCTCCGGCACATCGCCGCGAAGAGACGGCCGGTTCACCCTCGGCAGCGCGGGCGCAAATCTACAGGCCGCCAACCGACGCTGCCGGCGACAGTTGACCGCCGCTGAGCAGCGCCAACCAGACGCGGCGAGCTCGGTCAGACAACGACAGCTCGAGCTCGAAAGATGCGCGGGGGCGCGGGCGCAATCTGAGCGATGGTTCAAGCGAATCTAAGCAGAGCTGAGATAACTACTGCGGCAAGAGCAATAGCAACGCCAACTGCCAGAGCTGCTTGGCGACCGAGGCCCGGGCGAAGGCGAACGAACCAACCAACTCGTAGACCTCGAACGCGGCGCCGTCGACCAGGAACAACGGCGCGCGCAACGAGCGCCGCCGCAACCATCACGATTAGGTGAGGAGTTGAATAGGATGGGGCCATTTGATTGACGTCACTGGCGACGCAACTCCAGAGAGCACAATTGGAGGCGACCGGCGCATCGCGCGCTGCGACAAGGGCGGAAGAGAGCCAGCAGAGAACGCGCGCAACGACATAACCATCGATTCCACCCAGCAGTCACTATGCGCACCGACAGAACCCGCTTGCATCGCTCCGACAGCGCCAGCCAGGCCCCAGAGCACCGAGGGCGATGCGCGCATCAACGACGCCGACTAAGCGCGCGCTCTAGCACGACTCACTACTCCACGCGACAGAACCCAGAGCTGCATTCTCAGGTGGCATGGCCACTGGAGACGCATCAACATATTTCAACATTCCCAAACAGCAAGAGGTAGCCGCGCGATGCGACGCACTACAGCAAAACCTAGAATAATGTTACACCCGACAGAGGAAGGTCTCCATCCACGCCACTGCGAACGACAGATCTAAAGCCTCGCGCTCACCCCCGAGAAGCTCGCCTCAGCGCAACCCGCGAGCATCGCGACAACCGCCAACCGCGCGAGATTCCCCGGGAGTGATCAGCGCCCCCATGAGAATATTCACTGACCCGGCTCAACCATTTACAAGTTTTACCGGCGCTGCTTTATGCTTAGCGCCATGCGACGCACCGCGCGGAGAGGATGATACTAAGCAGAGACTTCTCTACCCGAGCTTAGCCGCTGAAACCAGCTTCAGCATTCGCATTCGCCGCGACCAGCAGCGCGTTCCCAGGCGCATCATCCGATGTATTGCCGATCCACAATTGAGGTTTAGACTCGCGCGCGACCTCGCTGACGCATTGGGCCCCGCCCAGTGACCAGAGCCGCTCCGCCTCTACCCTCGACAGCTTCCAACGACCAACGGCCCGCTCATCTACCAAAATGGACCACTGCAGGCGCACCGCAGAAAGGTAACCCAGCATGGGCATTTGCAGCTTTCCGCCGCGATGGGCACCTGCCGAGCTGCATGGGGTGCTGCTCTGGCCGCGTCGCACGCCGCGTGCGCTCCGTCATGGTTGCGACTGGCTCGCCAGCGCCAGTCATCGCACCGCCCGCGGATCATCGAGCTCCACCCGCCGCTCATTAGCGAGACCATTTACGCGACGCGCGCTCCGCGCGTCAGTCGCGACCCAAGCCGCTCAGCCAAATTGTGGGAGACACTTCGCGCGCTGCGACCAAATGGCCACCAACTTTCATTGTCGCCGATTCTAACGCGCACATCTCAGAGGTGCCCTTGCCAGGCATCGGCGGCGCGCCACCGCCCGCAGCCCGGCGAGGCGAAGGCGACGGCGCAACGCATTCGAGACTCTTCGTGCCAGCATGCGACCTTGCGCGCATTAGCGCACCGCGCGCGAACCGAGTCGCGCGCGCGTCAGACAGCACAGCGACATAACGCTGACATTCAGAAGTGGCCACATTGCACTTGCCAGCGGCTGGGCGCCATGCGTTCAGGAGCTCCACATCGACCACCAGCGCGACTCTGGAGCCCGAAACTAAGAAAAAATCCAAATATACGTTGCTCTTCACTACGCCAGAAGCACCACCAAGAGTAACAACAAGCATGCAGTTTACGCCCCACCCAAGATGCAACACCATTCAAAACAAACAGTTCCCGCAGATATGGTTGACGAACTACCGCTACCTACGTGGTACGTAACCATCAACGAGCACATCCAGACAGTGACTGGCACGCCACACGCAGCAGCAAAAGCCCATTCCAAAAGACGAGGTCATATCAGGGCAACCGTGCAGCGCCGCCGACGCCGCGAAGCTCGCCCGACTACGTCGACACGCCATCGCAGTCCTACGACGACCGTCTGACCACCCCGGCCGCAATGCACTGCGCGCTCTGCGAGGTCCCGAAGTACGCAACAAGCGTACCGACGGACCGCCACATCTACGCACTACTTTTGCAGCCGAACGCGACGCCCACATCGACGCGCACGCAGCAACGCGCAATTTCTTCAAAGCAACCAGAACACCATTAGTTGTGTGCAATCAAAATTGATGGAGCCAACCACACTACGCAACTTCCAACCAAGTCCAGCGCCTGCAGGACATGCGAGAGCACAGAGCAGCCCGGCAGCACGCAAAAGCAGCGCTATGATGCGGACCAGCCACCAGAATAACGATTAACAATGCACGAGCTATGCAGTTTGTTGTTGTTTTTATATAAAGAAGCTTCTGAAGGAAACGCGCCCGACTCGGACGAGCAACGCGCAATCGAATTCACGCGATTCTTTGCGAAACAAGAAGAAGCCGCATCCATGGGTCACGGCTGCACGTGCAGCTCCTACAACAATGCCAGGGCCGCGCCGGCGCCGCCGCAATCACCCATGCCTGGGCTCACCAATATGATCAGAAAAGTAAAGAGACGCACGCCACCTGGACTCGACCCTATCGCATTCGACTTTCTTAAAGGCGCCCGCGAGTGCAGATAGACACATGCGCCCGCTCTTTTTTCCCCAGCATCGCTATGCCAGCAAGATCCGCTCATGCGGGGGCGCGGAACGGCGGCGCCTTTGCGCGATGGGCAAGGCGCAACCAGCAAGGCAGTTCAATCCGGACCAGTCCTATTAGCATCTGAAATACCCTGGCTGCACTGGGCCTTTCTCGAGCAAAACCTAACACCCTCACTGCTGCAAACACTGGGCCCAACGTGGCGTGGGGGACTTGCGGAAAGATCGACGTCGTTCGCAGCGCACGCAGCAGCGCTGGTCACCAGCTACAACAAACGCAATACCACCACCATCGGGCATTGCATTGACCTTGCGGCAGCTGTCCGCGCAGCGGCAAGAGCAAGCGCACTCCGTGCCACAGGGGGCAGCGAACAAGATACCTATTACAACAGTAGCGACTTCCCAACGCCACTCGCAATTCTAGCACAAGCGACACTCGCGCGACCTGGCATTCTGAACAAGCGCCAATGCGGCAAGCACCCAGCAGCAAAGCTTATGGAGCCATGCAGATCAGCGCGCTTCACCCGTGCACATTCCAGCCTCACTGCGCGCCCCGCAGTAGGCCCCGTTCCTGGGAACAGCATGGCCGATTCGATTTGCAGACCATCCTTCGCAAGACCCCATCGAAGAGCTGGCCGGCGACATCCGAGGACAACCGCGCGCCGTAGTTCTGCCATTGCCACGCAGCCCACTCCTCTCCAAGCGCGGAACGACGCGCGCCGAAGGGCGAGTGCGCAACCGGCATTGCAGTCGTAGACGATGCGCACATCATGGCTAATCGCAAGAACGACGGCCCACCGGGGCAGGTCATGGCAGACTTAGCCACGGACGCACGCGCCATTCTCGCCAGCTACGGCTTCAAAATTTCAAGCTGCGCGGATCAGCATTCTCTTAGCGCGTGACAGGACCTGGTACCATGCAGGCAAAACGACGGTTACTCGCACGAGCAGGTGCCAGCATCTATTCTCAAACGTGCGACATGCACAGTGCGATTACGCGCATATGCGACTACCTGGGCGCGCGCTTCGACCCAGCGTGCCGCGCCACAGTGCGATCGTACCACCAGATCATAACAATGGGCAGCACTCGCGCCACGCAGAGCGACGCATTTCAATAACAAACAATTACAAACGGGAATGAAGGTCAGACTTGCCGACGCAAATTCGAACTGCCACCTTTTTTTCTACCGTGCCGAGACAAGGGGCCCACCAGCAGACAGCGCCATCGCAGCGCCCAACGCAGCTCGCAACTAATCATGCCGCAGCGCTACCCATGCGCGCCACCTCCAAAAACCAGACATGCCCACTTCCGACACGCAACTACTATTAGTCGCTGACAGGGCCGACCACGCCACCGAGCTCAGACCCCAAAGACTTAAGTCGTTCGAAAGGCTGGCTTTTGACGGGCCGCACGTTCTACTCCGACTCACCGACCTGCGCCGCGAGCAAGAGGCGCAATGCGACGCGCGCGTGGGTCGACCTCATAAAGTGCAGCATCAGAGGGATGGCAGAGTTTGCCATTTCGACAGACGACCCGCGAAGACAGATGACATGCGCGTATGGCTACAATGCTTGCGCAGAGCACCCAACAAATTCGACAATCAAGTTGTCAAGGAGGAGAGGAGACAGCAACTCGCGCGTAGCGACCTACCCGGCGCGACGCTCTGGACCCAATGGGCGCAACAGTTCGATCGAATAATGCGTCTTAATTGCCCATTCCCACCCCGCAGTTCGCAACCTACTTCTGCTGCGGCTGAGGATGCGCAAGCAGAGTCATTAAAATGCGCAGCACAGAAAAGAAAACGCCCGCACACTGACAACATCCAACGCAAAGCGAAAGAGAGCAGCCGTCAATGCGTCCGCGAACATATTCTCGCAAGGGGGCGATTGCGCGCGCGCCTCAAGCGCCGAGTCGCAAGATGCCACCATCACTGCGTGCAGAACATCACCAGTATGCCGCGCTAAGAGCTAGCAGCGCTACTCGCCGAGGTGGACGAGTAGAACGGGAACGACCGAAGGAAGGGCCCGCGACGCGACGCCGCGACAATACCAGTCATTCTACCGCACAATCGCAAAATACATAGAACACAACATCAGGGCTACGCCGACCCACCGATAAAGAACACGCACCGAGCCGACGCCAGGGGCTCTACTTACCGACAAGAAGACAACCCCCACATACATCCTGTTGCCCAGCCAGCATGACAGACACAGCGACGTCCTACAACGCAATCTCGATCAACATCACCTGACAAGATGAGCAACTTCGATAAGCATCAGCGCAACCGACGCAACAGGATGCGACTTAGCCCGCCAATTCAAAGCCGAACCATGCATGGCCAACGACACTCATGGCCGAGTAGCTGCTATCTTCGCGGCCATGGGCGACCTCATCAACCGTGACGACGCTCCGCGCCTGCGCGCCGCATGTGGGTTTGCCCAAAGAATCAGACAATCAGCTACGCAAGGCGCGCGATCTCACTCGCAGACTACAGAGCACAACGCCACTCATTGCAGAGGCTCCACACGCCAACGCGCCAGCCATAATGATGACCAGAACCGTCATCTGAGACCAGCGCAGCATCCGGAACATGATCGGCCCATGCACAATTTGCCACGGCGACCAGAGCACAACGCACATGCGATCATGGCAACTACCACGAGCAAAGGCAACAGAAGCACCTGTTCGGCGCCCCCGCAGGGCCACGCGAGCGACGTCGACGGCTCCTACAACAGTCCAGCACGGGCGCGCTACCTGATCACCGCGCGCAGAGCGGACCGACTAGCACAGTTCCCAGCGCCAAGCGCACCAGGGACCACGCAGGGACACATGCCGCTTGATCCCTACCTTCTAAACGTGCGCACGACAACAGCGGGCCCCTTTCCGACGCACAGCAAGGCCAACACCATCGCACCATTACAAACACAAGTACGGACCAGCAGGTACAGCGGCATCCAGTAATGGCGTATACCTGCACGCGCACACCATAACAAACAAGCTCTCCAACACGCGCGTCCGTTCTCATTCAGAGAGGTGGCGTTCCAAGAAGAGAAGTGTTCTGGTCAGTGCAGTGCCCTCTCATCGCAATTTGCTCTCGCGCCGTCTATGCCGCCATCGATGCAATATTGCTTCCGCATCTTATTGCAAATACTGACGCATCACCTGTCCAAGCACCCGCGCAGCGCTCTTACGCAACGCCGCCCCGCGCGCGACGGACCGAGTACTGCAATCGCGACGAGAAGATGGCACGCCAGCCGCCCCGCCCCCTGCAGGGGGGCCCTCAGGGGCATGCCCGGGGAGAGGCGCGCGACGCCGGTGCAAGCAGCGCCGCGCAGCGACGACGCCAACCACCATCGCGACGCACATGGGCCCAACCGCAGCAACAGGACCTCGAGATGCAGCTACAGTGGTGGGCATTGTCTCGCGCCCTGCATTGGAGCCCGGCGCGGCATGCCTGGGGGGGAAGAACGATCAGAGCATTCAGATACTTCAGTCGATCACGCGGCAGATGCATCAGTTCTTTGACCACGGCTTGCTCATTTGATGCGCTACCTTGGGAGAAGAGAGCAGATATCTGAAGCATTCTGATGCATGGCCCGCTGATCTGTTACACCAGACGGCCTTATTTTTATGCGCCCAGAAGCCACATTCGCGCATGCGCACACCTAAGTCTGACACAGGGGCAGATTGGGTCCGATGTGCACGCGCCTACGGTGAGCTATACATACCCATCGCGTGGCAAGATCTCACAGCGCGAATTACAAGGCCTCATATCTCAACATCCGCCTCCTCTTACTTGATCGCCCGTTCAAATGCGCGCGGGTCAGTGAGATCAAATGGATGATTTGACCAGTCTACGCAGTCACGCGCATCAGCCAGTGCCAGTGCCGCGCCCTCCCGCAGCCATTTGTGCTCATCTCTTCCGCCCCATTCTTGGCTCCAGTGCTCCGCGGGCCGACGCAGCGCCTGTCTCAGCACTGCGCAGTGCGCCGCTCAGCGCAGCCCAGCAACAGCGAACCAACGGCGCAACCGCAATTCGACGGCAGCTCTACAAGCAGCTCTACAGGGCATGCCTGGGGGAGAGCTGCGCGCCGCTGGCATCGAGCAGCGCAGCGCAGTCGCAGCGCAACGACGCCCAGCGCATGCGGGCGAACAACGGACAGCCGCTGCCTCGCACCCTGCATGGGGGCCCCAGGGGGCGCGCCTGGGGGAGGGGCCCAGCGCGGCCACGCGTTGCCTACGATGCATCTAGGAGGTGCATCTGTGATGCGACACTGTATGAGACATGCGCCCCCCAGCTACTGACTTGCACGACGTTTGTTCAGACGCAGTTAGGCACCGACAACGCATTCATAAGTCCACGCGCGACAACTACTGGAGTTTCAATTGGACTAAGCGTAAATCATCTGTTCGCAAGCCTGAACGCAGGGACTCATTGCACATCTATGGCCGAAGCGGATTTCACTCATGATCATGATCAGTTACTCACAGCCCCATATCTTGCACGGGAGCCTTCGGAGGCGCACCTGGGGGTGAGGCCTCGAGGGGAGGCCTATGCGTGGACCCGGGGGCACTTGCGAAGCATGTGCCGAGTGACGAGATTTCCAGCGGAGCTTCTCATGCGCAGCCCCCGTTACCATCGGGCTCAAATTTGCCGCTGGCATTTCGCCCACGCGTGCATAACCAGCATGCTGTTCCCAACGGCGCTCTTATACAATCCGACCAACCGCCATGCATGCGTTGCTTTGGGAAGTACATGGGCCAATGCGCCACTGTTCGCCTGCCCGACTCCACTGTCGACCCACGTGGCATGGCCATTCAAGACGGACGGCGAGATCACCAGACGGCGCGAGTACCTGATCGAATCGCTGTGCCGACAGTCGACCGAGCAGTACATTGATGGAGGAAGCAACACCACACCTCCACAAATACGTGCCCATGGTAGAAACACTGGACCCGACCTACAACGCACAGCTAAACCATCCACGTCCGACCCAGTCTGCGCTCAACCACTACGCGCACATGTCGATCCAGACAAGCAGGACATGATCACCGAGGCCGGCATCGAGATGCATGTCGTCTACGTATCACTACGACTAGGCCACGAGTGCCTGCCTGTACCGACCAGCAGTGGCTGGACTCGGGCCAAGAGAGAGAGAGAGAGAGAGAGAGAGAGACGCATATCACGATTGCATACGTACCCGGCATCAGCAATAGCTGCTTCAACTTACTACACGATCGACTCATTTCCGCATTCACTGGTTGGAAGTACCTATGCGTGCATCATCAAGTCGAGTTATCCGTAAGGGCTTCGCCCCCTGCCGCCGGCCCCCTCTCTCGGAGAATGGGCCATGGAAGAGCAGGTTTTGGGGCCCTAACCCCGCGGATCTGCGTGAGGGGTGGCACCGAATTTCAGAAATGTGGCAAATCCCCTTTGTTTTTGGACCCTGACCCCGCGGATCTGCGTGAGGGGTGGCACCGAATTTCAGAAATGTGGCAAATCCCCTGTGTTTTGGGACCCTAACCCCGCGGATCTGCGTGAGGGGTGGCACCGAATTTCAGAAATGTTGCAAATCCCCTGTGTTTTTGGACCCTGACCACGCGGATCTGCGTGAGGGGTGGCACCGAATTTCAGAAATGTGGCACATCCCCTGTGTTTTGGGACCCTAACCCTGCGGATCTGCGTGAGGGGTGGCACCGAATTTCAGAAATGTGGCAAATCCCCTTTGTTTTTGGACCCTGACCCCGCGGATCTGCGTGAGGGGTGGCACCAAATTTCAGAAATGTGGCAAATCCCATGTGTTTTTGGACCCTGACCCCGCGGATCTGCGTGAGGGGTGTCGATTTTGAGCCCCCCCAGCAATTCAGACAACGCGCCCAGGTGGTGCTAAAAATCTGGTTTGGGCCTCCCTCCCCTCGCGCGGTCAACCAACTAGTTACAGTAACCAGCAAGAAGCAGAACTGTAACACTGGAAACTACAAACTACAACTGGTACAGGAAACTGCGAATCACGGGCCTACAGCCTGGTGGCCCCACAAGGGGGCCGGCGGATATTGGTCACAACGGCCGAAGGATATCCCATCTTACTGGACAACCGAGTAAAGACCCGACCACTAGCCGCTCATCGACGGCGAGGAGCCGCCGATATTCACGCGCATCCACACCATTCATGCATGGCACATAGGAGCAGCTCAGCAACAGCATCGGTCACAACAAGGTACGACCAACATATTCCTACTTCAGTGAGGACGGCACCGAAAAGGGTCGCAACGAAGCTCTTTACAACGTATACTGCCAGCAGAGCACCAAGAGGTACGAGGTCCAGGTGGACGAGGACTACGCCATCCACGCGAAGTTCCGATACGACGTGACGAACTACGAAGCATTAGCCAATGACAGACTGGAGGAGGGGGAGATAGATGAACTGGAGGAGATAGACAATATAGAATGGATGGGGGAGATGGGGACGGAGGAGATGCAGGCTATGGGGGAGATGGTGGAGGAGGAGAAGGAAGATGATGATGAGGAGGAGGAGGACGAAGGACAGTGAGGGTGGGGGAGGGGGAGGGGGAGGGGGAGGATGGGGAGGAGGAGGAATAGGAAAAGGAAGAAGATGATGAGGAAGAGGAGGAGGAGGAAGAAACCGAGGAGGATGAGTAGGACGACGAGAAGGAGTTGGACGAGGAGGGCGAGGAAAACGAGGAAAATGGGGAGGAGGAGGAGTAATGATAATAATAATGACGAGAAGAAACCGAGTCATACTAATATTAGAAAATGTTTAATACGAATACGAACAATCAGAAGAAAGCGGCAAGGACTACTTATACGTAATACGATTAATAATGGGCAGACTACGAAGACTACCACTACGGATGCGAAGAGTTATCTGAATAATGATCTTCGCAATACGAATGCTAGAAATAACAACAGCACGAGGGCTAAACCGTATTAGGCATAATACCAAAGCTATGCATACCAAAACATGTTTAATAACCCGTGCGGCAATTTCATGGAAAGTGGGAAAGTTGGGGTGGGAAGGGGGCGGCGGTCGATTTGGGACGGTTCTGGGTTCCTCGGTGGTTCCTTCAATTGTCCTTGTCGCGCACATCTGCCCATCGGGACAACCATCGGGACCACCATCGGGACAACCATCAGGACAAATTGGGACAACCATCGGGACCAACAATCGGGGCAACCATCGGGACAACCATCGGCACAACCAGCCCATCGGGACAACCATCGGGACAACCATCAGGGCAACCATCGGGGCAACAATCGGGACAACCATTGGGACAACATCGGGACAACCATCGGGTCAACCATCGGGTCAACCATCGGGACAACCATCGGGACAACCATCGGGACAACCATCGGGACAACACCATCGGGACAACACCATCGGGGCAACCGTCGGGACAACCATCTTGACAATTATGGGGACAACCATCGGGACAACCATGGGGACAACCAGACCATCGGGACAACCATCGGGACAACGATCGCGACAACCGTCGGGACAACCATCGGGACCACCATCGGGACAACACCATCGGGACAAGTCCATCGGGACAACCAATCGGGACAGCCATCGGGACAGCCATCGGGACAACCCTCGGGACAACCATCTGGACAACCATTGGGACAACCATGGTCACAACCAATCTGGACAACCATCGGGACAACCATCCGGACAACCATCGGGATAACCATCGGGACAACACCATCGGGACAACGATCGGGACAACCGGACAACCATCGGGAAAACCACCACGACAACCATCGGGACACCCGTCGGGGCAACTATCGGGGCAACCGTCGTGACAACCATCGGGACAACAACCACGACAACCATCTGGACAACCAATCGGGACAACCATGGCGACAACACCATCGGAAAAAAGCCATCGGGACAAGCATCGGGACAACACCATCGGGACAACCATCGGGACAATCATGGCGACAGCCAATCTGGACAACCATCGGGGCAAGCA
>CAUYUJ010004447.1:25000-42500 GCA_963575745.1 Prorocentrum cordatum
ATCCACAGACAGTGGTTGCGGGGTGGTCAGCATGGCCTGTCGTGCGCTTGTGCGTCCGCAGTCACTTGTCATTTTCTTGTTTGCTGGATGGTGGGCCTCCGCCCAGCAGATACAACGATCCCCCACCGTCCCTGAAGACAACCAAAGAGCAATGTTGGGTCGGTGACCGCACAAGGTCATTCTGTGCTGCAGCGGGCATTTCGAACAGCCTTTTACAGGGACAGTCTGAGTGTGTGTGTGTGTGTGCGCGCGCGGGCATGTCTTCGGGCCGGCTGCCACTTTGGTGGGCGAGGGAGGGAACGTTTCAGGTGGCCCTCGGCCCATCCCACCATCGTGCCAGGGTTGTATGGGTCATATTCTTCTTGGACGCCAGTCGGGGTATCTTGAGATGCCTCTCGGGGGGCCTCTTGTGGACGCCTGTCTCGAGAGCTCCCGAAGCCTCTCGGGGGCCTTCTTGGGGGGCCTTCTTTGGGGGCCTCTTGGGGGTCCCTTCGGGACCTCTTGAGGCCCCGTGGGTGCTTCTCGGGGGCTCTTCGGGCATGCTGGGGATCTTGGGGACAACATTTTGGGAACCGGCTCCCAAGGCCAGTTCGAGTTCCCACTCTTGGGGCTCTTTTGGAGGCCTCTCGGCCGTACCTTGTTAATCGTCGGCCCTCTTGGGGCCATCGTGGGGCCTTGGTGGGGGTCTATCGGGCTTTTTTGGGGCGGTCTTTGGGGGCCTCTCGTGGTGTCGAACGCCCGAAAATGTGAGTGCGTGACGCTGGCTTCTTGGAGTCCTCCTGGGGTCCTCTTGGGGGTCCTCTTGGGGCCTTCTGGGGGCCTGTCATGAGTCTCGGAGCGCTCTTGGGCCGTCTCGGGGCCCTGTTGGGCGGTGCTGGACCCTCCTGTACCCCCTGAGTCCATCTAAGGGCTCTCCGACCTCGGGATGAGTCATGCGACAATGCCGCAGACCCCCCGCAGCCGGGACCCCAGGCCCCTTAAAGAGCACTCAGGGTATTCAGTATTGAGAGCTTGAAGTGCTCTGAGGAGACTGACTCCTCTTTGTACGTACCCAGCGGCACCGTGGCCGCTCCCCGGAATTCGGAAACAAGGCGCTTTTTTGGAAGGGCCAACACTCTCATCCATCGACGCCCAGAGGGCTCGCTGGAGTTTGGAGTAGCACATGTTGCTGATGCAGCTGCTGCTGCTCCTCCTCCCACTGCGAGGGGGGGCGGCCGAATGGCAGCGTGGGCAGCTCTCCATGCCAATGCTAGCTGGCGAGCGTCTATAGGCCGTGGCGTCCTCAATTGACGGGCCGCAGCGTAAAGGTTGCAAGTTTGTCGCTAGAATCTCGGCCCATCTTTCCTCCTCCCCCATCTCCGTCGTCCCACCGCCCTCCTTGACTCCCTCCCTCCCTCCCTCCCCTCTCGCCCCGCTCTTTCTCCCCTATCCTCATTATCCTCATTCTCCTCGTTTTATCGTCTCTCCTCATTATCCTCCCTCCTTCCCCCCTCTCTTTCCCACTCCTGCATGTTCACACATACACATTCTTGATCCTACTCTTATCTTTGCCCTGACTCCGTGCGGAAGATATTAGGCCCTTTCCGCGTGTTGTTCCATATTTCGCACAGGAAGTCAAACCACGCCGTTCCTTATGGTTTTGTCAATCCGATTGTTTTCAGTGTTTCAAAAACGGCGTTCCTGCTGAAGCGCAGGCCTCATTTTCGGATCGGCATGTTGTACCACGCTGTGGTCGGCTATGCCGCGCGTCCGCGGATAGTCAAACAACTCAGCGCAGTGGAAAGGAATGGGTGGGAGGGAGAAGGTGCCTCAGATGAGGCGCGAGCGCACCTATCTTGTCTCTCCCCCCCTCTCGTCCTCCCCCCCTCCCATCTCTTCCCCCTCACCCTCCGCCCTCCCCCCCTCACCCTCCTCCCGCCCCCTTCCCTCCCTCCCCGTCCGTGAAGCAGAGTTTTCTCCTCCCTCCTCTGGTCCTTGCAGCCCCCTCCCTCCTCGTGCCCCCCGTGCTCATCCTCGCTCCTTCCTCGTCAATGTTGCACCGACGGGCGCGAGCATGTTGACCAGGCGAACTTCGGTGTCCTGGCAGAAACGTCGTCGTCGCCCCGCGGCGGAGGAGGAGAACGAGGAGGATGAGGAGGAGGAGGAGAGGATGAGGATTAGGATGAGGTGGAGGAGGAGGTGGAGGAGGAGGAGGAGGAGGAGGAGGAGGAGAAGGAGGAGGATGTGGAGGATGCTTCTGCTGCTGCTGCTGATGACAAATACTGCACACATGATTGCCACGAAGTACAGAGAAAGGGGGATATCTCAAACACATCATAAGCTGTTGCGCGGTATTTGCACGTGGCGGCACGACAGCATGCACTTTTCATTAGAGTCTGATGGCAAGGTCGTTTACCCTTTACGGTCACTGTCGATGTGCCGGCGCGACGGGCTCCGGGAGGTAGCCCTTGGAGCTGGGCCGCGGACGAGAGCTTTTCTCTTCGGGATGACGGGAGGGCGGTGGGGAGCGGAGAGACCGAGTGGAGGGCAGTCCACGTGCTTGATGGAGGATTTCTGGGATGTGCACGTTCCGGATTGGGTTGAAAACGTGATGGGGTCCCGGGCGGATTGGTTGAAAGGTCAAAGCAAGCAGTGGCAATTACCAGAGTGGGTAGGGACCAACGGAATGCGCCGGGAACCATCTGTTTCGACGGGGGGGCCGTTACGACGAGGGGCGGGAAACGGAAACGGGATGTCGTGTCCAGTGTTTGGCCAAAAATGTCTTCGGCCTATGGGAGTTTGGGGCCAATATTGAAACGACCATTGGAAGACGAGAAAGAGCGTGTTCTACCGCTCCTGGCGGAAAACCGGGGGGGGTCACTACCGGTTCGAACCCCTCCCCCCCCCCCCCCCTCCGGAAAACCGAGAGGGGTCACTACCGGTTCGAACCCCTCCCCCCCCCCCCCAGCTCATCATGAAAAGGGGGGGGGGTCACTACCGGTTCGAACCCCCCCCCCCCCCTCGAAAACCGAGTGGGGGTGCGGACAGTGGTGGGGACGGTGTTGGTGGGGACAGTGGTGAGGGGACAGCGGGACAGTGGTGGGGACAGTGGGGGGACAGTGGGACAGCGGTGGGGAGGGTAGTGGTGGGGACAGTGGTGGGGACAATGGTGGGAACAGGGGGGACAGTGGACAGTGGTGGGAACGGTGGTGGTGGGGACAGTGGTGTGGGGACAGTGGGAATGAGGTGGAAACACTGGGACAGTGGAGGGTACAATGGTGGTGGGGACACTGGTAAAGGCGTCGGCGAGGACGGCGACGGGACAATGGGACAGAGGTACAGTGGGGACAGTGGTGGGGACAGTGGGGACACTGGTGGGAACAGTGGGGCAGCTCAATGGGACAGCGGAGGAGTCAGTGGGACAGTGGGGACAGTGGGGATAGGCAGTGGTTGGGTCCGTGGAGACAGTGGGGAGAGTGGAACCGTGGTGGGAACAGTTGTTGGAACACTGGGGACAGTGCGACAGTGGTGGGGGCACTGGTGGGGACAATAGGGACGGTGGTGGAACCAGCGGGGGCAGTGGTGGTGAGGACAGTGGCGCTGGGAACAACAGTGGGGGATGTCATGCGAGCGGTGGTAGGGACCGGGAGTCGTTTGCTGGCGGTGCGTGGGGGGGGGTCGAACCGGTAGTGACCCCCCTCCGGTTTTCGAGGGGGGGGGGGGGGGTTCCAACCCCTAGTGACCCCCCCGGTTTTCCGGATCCGGAGAGGGGGGGGGGGGGGGGGAGGGGTGCGAACCGGTAGTGACCCCCCCCGGTTTTCGAGGGGGAGGGGGGGGGGGGGGGGGAGGGGTTAGGGAGGGGGGGGTTTTTGCCGGGAGGGGAGGGGGGGGGGGGGGGGGGAGGGGTTCCAGCAGGGGGGGGGGATTTTCGGAAGGGGGGGGGGGGAGACCCCCGGGCTCCGGAGGAAAAGGTTGGCAATTTTCCACAGTAAAGCGGCGGTGGATCACGCTCTCTCGAAGACGATGACCGCGCATTGGCTGAGCTGGCGCCACCTGTCGTCCGGCGTCGGGGTGACCTAGTTCCGTCTACGCAACCCTTTTTCGAGCAGGGTGGCGATCTCTTCGAGACAATCCCGTACCAGGACGATCCGTCAGATCTGCAGGCCTGGGATCAGGGGTGGGTCAGATTTGTATGTGTTGTTGATAACCAAATTATTTCAGATACCACGTACGGCCATGCTAAAGGATCCCACCGGCAACAACTCCTTCGACACGCCTCGGATATTCTTTCGCTTTTGGTGCTCATACCCCAAGCCCGACCTAAATCTGATACCTCCGACCCGATACAGTGGCGGAAACGCAATTTGAATCAGGAGGCAGACGGTCTGTGCAATTGGGCAATGGATTTCAAGCGCAACGAGGTGGGTGTACGGCCGGATATTGGGAATATCTTGCCTATGATGGATCAGTTCATGTTGTGGACGGATGGGGGGAGACGCGACAGTGGTGAAGGAGGAATTGGAGTTGATCTGAGGGGAGGAGCAGTAAGGGAGGCGCGCCATTTCGACCCTTAGGTTATTGTGCTTTCTATTTTCCTACTGTTAACGATTCGGCCGAAGCCGAAGCTGGAGCTCTGAACGGGGGGTTGCTAGTTTTACCCGGTTTGATCGCGTGTCAGTTCGAGGGTCGTTGTCCCGCTTCGGCTGTGTCTCGAGTTATGCAGCGTCCGATCACACACCGCAGCGCCATCTGTAAATATAGGATCCGTTGCCCTAGGTCTCCCGAGTTGTAGTTTATGGCAGCTATTCTAGCATAGCCATCAGCAAAGAAATAACTAAAGGCATATGATGATGGCTATGCTGATAGTGATAATGCTAATGAGGATGATGATGACGATGATGATGATGAAGAAGATGATGATGATGATGCGGATGAGGATGCTGACGGTGATGATGATGATGCTGATGCTGCTGCTGCTGGTGATGATGCTAATGATGATGATGATGCGTGATGATGCTTGTGATGATTATGCTGATGATGGTGATGATGATATTGATGATGATTATGATGATGATGATGACGATAGTGTTGATGATGATGATGATGATGATGATGATGATGATGATGATGATGATGATGATGATGATGATGATGATGATGATGACGATGCTGATTTGTTTGACATCCACGGCCAAAGGCCCCAATCAGATTGGACAAACAGTTGACAGGTCGACAGTAACTCGTAATCTCTTCGGATGAAGTCCTTTGTCGAGCTGTCTCCAACTCTCGCTCTTGTGCGGATCAGCGATAGGAATGCATGTCCTCGCCAATTTATCGAGGCGAGCACCAGAGGTGAAACAACCGCACCGCTGGCAAACACACAAACGAATCGTCGCTGCAGTCGATTACCACACAACGATGTCCCAGCTCTCGTAAAACTTGAGGCTGGACACGAAGTTGTTTGCTACACCTGCCGTCTGGAGGCCTGTACACCGATCGCGAGCCCCTCAAGCAGTTAGGACATGGACAATAACTGCGGGGAGGCCGCCCGACCAAGATTCACTCGTGGGGCGCTGACACTGCAGGGGCCCTGTCGGCAACAGGTGGAGGCGGCGGCACCGGACGTCTTCGGCCAACGTGGCAAAAGCCGTACCGAGAGCAACACAACTGCCCGCGCCAAAGAAATCAGCCTGTCCAACCTGCGATGCTCGGCGGGGGATGCATCCGGATGGAATGCCGCCCCCGTCTTTGCGGCCTTGTCAGCCCAGTCGTTGCCCAGAGGACGGACGTACTCGTCCCTAGGGAGGTCCGTGTTGAGGGCAAGGTGAGCAGCCACCTTGTCCACACCAGCAATGCAACCGTTGGACAAGGCTTCAGCCTGCAACATCAATCCTGTATGACCGCTTATAAGGTACATGTCAGGGCGGCACAAGGCAACTGTTGAAACAGCATTCGCGCAATCTAATTTCAGCCAGCGGCCAGGAGACGAGTTCCAAGTATGCAGCCGAGGAAGCTAGCGACCCGAACTCGGCAGCCAGCGGCCCATATAGCATGGCCAGCAAATCGCCACCGGCCGAAAGCATGACCGCTCCGAAATCAGCGCGGCATAATTCTTTGATAGGTGACGTCATGCACGAGCCATCTAAGTACAATTCCCCCTCCCCTTGAAACTGAGTGAACGTCGGCACAGTGGAACTACTGGAGGCGCTAGGCAAACAGCGAGCAACTTCACTCTCGCGCGCGGCGTCCCAAGGTCGCTGGGCCACCAGTCGCCTGGATTCGGGAAGAGACCAGGCTCCAAGAGCAGCATTTTTTCACCCGATAGGTCTTTACTTCGAGCCAGCGCCAGCACCTCAGGGTCGACCAACTCGGTGCGCTCGAGCTCGCACTCCTGGCACTTACACAACCTGTGGTAGACCATATCGCCTGGTTGGCCACAAAGCGGGCAGATGTCAGGGACCTGGTAACCGGCACCCACGGCACGCGAGAGGGGCCACAGGCCACGTCACGACACCGTACGAAGGGCGAACATTTAGGAGTGGCAAGCTCTTCTAAAACGATATCGAAACACAACCTGGATCCGGAGGCGTACTTGTCGCCCGCCTCCCGAGCAAGAAGCCGGCACGCAGCGGCACGCAGAAGTTTTTTAAGGAGAGCGGGAGAAGTAAGCGTCAATGATCGTTAATGAGGGCAAAGGGACCTGGCATAGTCCACCCAAGACGCGCCAGCGAGAGGCGCATGGCCCCTCAAGGGCCCCGAACAGAGGGTAACCCAGGGCACGGCCCACTGAAGGCCAGAGTCCAGGCCTCACGGAGGGCCGCCCAGGAGAGGGTGCACGGGGTAGCGGCGGTGTGAAGCAACCAGACTTCACGCGCGCAACGCACAATCGGCGCAGCCGTGCCAAACAGGGAGCACAGCGACCGTTCGCCTGAGCTTGGCCTTGAAGTGGTGTCCGCGAGCCTTCGAACCTTAGCGAACTCTTCATCAGACATCCCATGGACTTCACAACCGTACTGGAGGGCTGGGAGGGCTCCAGCGCAGAACACTTTCTGGGCCCGTCGGCCGATGACCCCCCGCTGCCCAACCAAACGCATTAGCCTTAGCATTCCTGCCCCGGACTTTAGCCTTAGCATTCCTGCCCCGGACCTGGCGGGCACGGCCTCCCGTGTCGTCCACACCCAGGTTCACCACGCTATCTTTGATCCCTCTCACAAGAGGGCCAACGTGAGTTTGGAGTCTGAGCGTAACGACGCGCGAAGACGATATCAAAGCCTTTTTGTCCATGGCAATATGGGAACACATCATGCTGGTGATAGCCGAATAGGGCTGATCGCCAGCAGAGATACAGGCCAGAGACAACATCATCCTCCGATCCGACGGCCTCCAGGCCAGTGTCGTCAATGTAAATGCCAATCGACATGGGACGGAGGACATCCACCATGTCGAAAGAGTCTAAACGCCAAACATGCGGATAAAAGGTAGTGGCGAAGCCGCATCCGCCGGCCACGATGCCAAACATCGCGAAAAGCAGCGGGGCGACCGAGCGGGCCAGAGCAAGATACCGTGCCGAGCGATAGGCAGGTGAGCAGACGGCAGTGGCTGTAGGGTTGAAGCCGTGCGTGCCGCAGCGGAGCTCTAAAAGCCTAAGGTGGATCTGCTCGTAATACTTGGGCATGTCCCAGAGGAGGGTGGCGGCCACGTCCCCCCTGCCGACGCCCGCCTCCGAACGGAGGCACTGCCGCCACACCACGTCCTGAGCCCCCTTGTGTTTCCCGGCGGCCCACCTGGGCCGCTCATGGCGAGCTTCCCAATCGAGAGCAATGGGCCGTGTGGCCCGGTCCCACACACGATACGGGCTGCCAAACATTCCAATTGGCCGGAAGCCCAACGAGGGTTTAGCCAACAAGGCCACTAAGAAAGCATGCGGCTGCCGAGGCAACATGCCACAGTGCTCAATGCCCTGGATCAGCCTGGCCAGGCAACGGAGGGAGGGGTCGGACATAACGCAATGATGTCTCATGTGAAACCCGTCCAGGCCCACCGCCGTGCGGCGGGAGCGCAGCTCACTAGGCTCAAGGGGGGGGAGGGGGGGCCAAAGTACCCCTCGGGGTGGGGTAAAATCAGACGCCTTCCAAAGCCTTTGAAAACGAAGACGCTCGGCACACAAGAGCTCCCCTGGGTCGGAAACCACCACGCCAAAGCGCGAGAGCGTAGAAGTAGGTCGCAAGGCCGTGGGATCTTCGCTGACCTGGTGCACGCGGCGGGCCCCCTGATCGATGTCGATGCCGTCCAGGAGCCAAGCGCTCCAATCTTTTCTCGACCGATTACGGAAAAAAGGCGCTCGCAGCGTCCATTTGCTGGCAGACAGACGGGCGCAAATCGAGACAGTCCCGCCAGCTAGCTTCCGAAAGGGCCTGCCGCCACGCCCGAGTGGCGCACTGCACGTCGGCAAAAACTTGATATGATACCCCCCCTGGTTTTCCGAAGCGAAGGGGGGGGGGGGGGGGAAACTCACAAAGCAGGGAGGCATGGCAAGGCGGAGGCCCTGGATCAAGCCCCTGGGCCTCCGCCCAAACCTGGAGGAAGGCGTGACAAGTGGTATGAAGCCACCGCACGGAATGCAGGATGGGGGTTCTGGGAGCCCCCGGGTCCTGCCCCAAAACCGGCCTCCACCAAGTCTGAATCTCCTTTCCCCTAGCCCCCACATACGGGAGAACGACCCCCATGGTACGACACAGCTCCTTTTCGCACGTGTTGGCCCAAGACTTGTAGGCCTTAGCGAGAAGAGAATCCACCATGTCCCACTGCTGCGCTTGGGCCTGGGCGACGCACAACTTGAGCAAGGTCATCGCCCGATCATAATCGGGCGGGCAGGGCGCAGGACCGATCGGGGCATCCATGGGGAGCGGAAGCGGCTTCCGAAAAGACAGCGATCGCAAATCAGCCAGGCCAGCGTGGAAACGCAAGTCCATTGGCCGATGAGGGTAAAAACCAGAAAGAAGATCGACGGCGATTGAGCTTGCGGCCTTCGTGAGGCCGGAAGAGATCACCAAGACATCGAACTTCCGCGGGCTGCCGTGCGGGAAGCAGGTGGGCCCGTCGGAGGCGACCACCTGCGCCCGGAGGTTCTGGGGGAACTCGGTCGCGTACAACTGATTGGTTTCCTAATTGAAGTCGCCCCCGAGAAGATATGGCAATCCACAGACTGACAAACTCGCACCCAAGCTTCAGGTCCAAGTTACCCTCAGACAGCCCCTCGCAATCGTGAAGATAAGAGGGGAGCTACTAAATACTGCTGCCCTCTAGGCGGGTGCAGCCTAGGCCCATACATAGCCGAGGGGCTCTGAGGGAGATGGAGTCCCGTCCAATCCCTGGCCAGGAATGCCACCCCAGAAGACGGACCGCCCCTGGGCCCCCGGCATCCAAGAGACCATAAAGATTTCCACCCGTGCCGGAAACACCAACTGGGTGCTCCTGAAGCAGAGCCACATGGGCGGCGCACGTGGGCAGCCGATCCTTGGCCGCAGACCATGCATTCGCATTCAGGGTTTGGACGCGCAGCTCCAGGGCCTCAAAAGGCGGGGCCGTGCGAGCGGTGACTTTAACTCGGCCGGCGGCCGCCATTAAGCGACATCCAGTCGGCCCCTCAAAGCGACATGGGCCAGCTGGCGGGGGAGGAGGGGGAGGAGGAGGAGGAGGAGGAGGAGGAGGAGGAGGAGGAGGAGGAGGAGGAGGAGGGGGGGACAAAGCAGCAGGCAGAAGATCAGAAGGCCGTCCCCCCTCCGGCCGGAGCAATCTGAAGGGGGTGGCCTTTCTGCTCATGGAGCAGTTTGATGCGGGCTCGCACCGAAGACAGGACGCCTCCTGCGGGAGCGGCGGCTGCAGCAGCTGCTCCAGGGGCCTCACGAGCGGCGGGCTCACTGGGGAGCTGGCCTGTGGCTTCGGCACCGGCGGCCGCATCAGGAGCTTGTGCGGCAGGCTCAGCGGGAGCAGCGCCGTCAGCAGCACCAGGGCCAGCGCGACCGTGCGAGTCCTCTTGCGCGCCAGCCGGCTCTTCTGCTCCGCGTGGGCAGTCTGCACGGTCTTGATGTCCTCCACCACTTTACCGAACAGTTCCTTGGCCATGGCCTGAATGTTGGTGGTCAGCTGGTCCTTCCGCTTCTGAGCTTGCTTCCTATCGTCCTCCGTGACCTCGAACTCGGGGCCCAAGTCCAAGATTGCGCCGAGGTCGATTTCAAACACATCGCTGTTACCCTTGAGCAGGTCCTCCACGCCCAAGCGTGGCCGGGAAGCAGGAGGAGCAGCCGCGACCTTGGAAGCCAGCTCATCATGTCGTACTGGTCCATCTCAGTGGACAGCTGGGCCAGGTAGGCCTCGTGCTGCTGCATGGTCGACCTGAGTGAGGTTCTCGTGCTTCTGGAACTCCCAGTGCGTCTTCTTTGCCAACTTGAGTCGAGCTCGCCGGCACTGGGCGAGCAGGTCCTCGGTGGGGGGCTCCACTGGCGCAGGCACGCGTTTACGCTTGAGGATGGCGCTGAGGCGAGCAACCTCCGACTCGTTGCCCATCTTCCTCTGCAGCCCCACGAGGCTTTCCAGCTCTGCGACGGACAACGCCGATGGATCACCCGCCGAAGGAGCACGGCCTCCGTAGAGCACGGCTCTAGGGGGGACGGCATGCCCAGGAGGAGCGAATGTGCCGAGCGCCCCTTTTCGCCGACTTGCCACTCCCTCCTCCAGCGGCGTCCTCCAACCAAAGGTCGAGCGACTTGCCATGCTTGCCCCTGCCCTTGTCCTTACCGAATAATTTGCCCTTGTCTTCCCCTCCAGCTCCGGGCCGCACACCTGCGGCGCCAGCGTACTGGGGACCAAGATGAAGGGTGAGGCGGATGCCCGAGGGCGAGTCAGTTTCCCCCCCCCCCCCCCCAGGAACAGGAGGCTGCACAGCATCAGGACAAGAAGCACTGGCAGGCGCATAGCAATGTTTACACTATTTCCACTTGGCCAAGTTCTTCGCGCACCCGCACTTGCCGCAGCGCCATGTCTGCTGGCGACGGTTTTGCGAGGTCCAGCCACCGCCATCGCGCCAGGGGGAGCCAGCGGCAACATCAGTCAGTGGCCATGAAGTGGGATCGCTTATGGGGTGAGGCCCCTCAAGCTGAATCGCGAACGATGAGTCCGAGCCAGACCCGCAACAGCACCACCGTTCTGAAGCTCGCTGCTGCAAGCTCAGTAGACCTGAACCATAACGGCTATGATGGTGATGGTGATGGTGATGGTGATGGTGATGTTGATGTTGATGTTGATGGTGATGATGTTGATGTTGATGTTGTTGTTACTATTGTTGTTGTTGCTGCTGTTGTTGTTGGTGGTGGTGGTGTTGTTGTTGGTAGTGGTGATGATGCTGCTGATGATGATGCTGCTGCTGATGATGATGACGATGATGATGATGCTGATGATGATGATGATGATGATGATGATGATGATGATGATGATGATGATGATTATGATGATGATGATGATGATATGATGGCGATGCTGAACCGATGCTGATTATGATGCTGCTGATGCTGATGCTGATTATGATGATGCTGATGCTGTTGCTGATGATGATGACGATGTTGATGATGCTGCTGCTGCTGATGATGATGATGATGATGATGTTGATGATCATGTGGAGGAGCAGGAGGGGGAGGATCAGGAGGAGCAGCAGGAGGAGGGATGAGTCGGGGAGAGGATGGACGAGGGTGATGATAGCTCGACCACCATAGCACCGTCTGCAGGCAGCCCTCCTGCACGTTGCCTGGGCTGATTTCCTTTTGGTTGCTGGATTGGTCTTTTCGTGGTAAAAACCGTAGCGAAGTTATTAGCGATCGGCATTAACGTATCAAGCCGACGATGGAGGAGGGAGGGAGGGAAGGCCGGAACAATGGAAGGAAGGCGGGAGGGAGGGAGAAAGGAAGGGAGGAGCCAGAGGAGGAGGAGGAGGAGGAGGAGGAGGAGGAGGAGGAATACCAGTGTAAACGTAAGGCTCATCAACGATGTTCGAATTCACTCTTATCCAAGCTCCCTCTTCATAGCCCCCTGCAAGGATTCATGTCCACTGAGGGAAGCGCCCCGTTGGGAGACAACCGTTGGAAGATCTGAAGCGTCCCAAAACACCATTATCGGAACCTCAACGCAACGAAGCAACCATACTGTTGCGTCTTGACGATCCTGAATCTTGCCAGAACGCCAGGGGCTTCAACACCGCGAATCAACATAACTGATGCGCCCTGACAATCCCGAATCGCTCCCAAACACAATTTCTGGTACGCCAACCATGGGGATCCGTTACACTGGCGTTAAGGCGATAGCCACATCTTGAAACCAGCCCGCTTTCAATCCGTGAAACTCCTGCATTTTTCTTTGAAGACGAAAGCGCGCGGCACTACAGCGGAAACCACAGTTTGGAAACCACCCGCCCTCCATCCGTGAAATGGTTGCAGATGTGAAGCTGCAGGATTACAAGGGCATCCGCGGGGGCGTGAAGTTATTCACGCTTCATGCTTCACGCTCTGGGCGACATCAGAGCGAGGCGTGAAGTTATTCACGCTTCACGCTTCACGGTTTGCTCTCGGTCGCTCGCCCCCTTGGGGTGCCCCTTCCTTGTCTGGCTTCTGGTTGTTTTCGGTTGTCTGTCGGTTGTTTCGGTCGCCCGTGGCCCCTGGGCTTGCTCTCTGTCTCTCGGCCCCTGGGGCGCCCCTTCCCTGTCTGAATTTGGTTCTTTTCGGTTGTCCGTCGGTTGTTATGGTCGTCTCTGGCTCCTGGGCTGGCTCTCGGTCTGGATTTGCTTCTTTTCGGTTGTCCGTTGGTTGTTCTGGTCGCCCGTGGCCCCTGGGCTGGCTCTCCGTCGCTCGGCCCCCGGGGGTGCCCCTTCCTTGTTTGGTTTTGGTAGTTTTCGGTTGTCTGTCGGTTGTTTCGGTCGCCGGTGGCCCCTGGGCTGGCTCTCGGTCGCTCGGCCCCCTGGGGGTGCCCCTTCCCTGTCTGGTTTTGGTTGTTTTCGGTTGTCTGTCGGTTGTTCTGGTCGTCCCTGGCTCCTGGGCTGCCTCTCGGTCGCTCGGCCCCTGGGGCGCCCCTTCCCTGTCTGAATTTTGTTATTTTCGGTTGTCCGTCGGGTGTTATGGTCGCCCGTGGCCCCTGGGCTGGCTCTCGGCCCCTGGGGGTTCCCCTTCCTTGTTTGGTTTTGGTTGTTTTCGGTTGTCTGTCGGTTGTTTCGGTCGCCGGTGGCCCCTGGGCTGGCTCTCGGTCGCTCGGCCCCCGGGGGTGCCCATTCCCTGTCTGGTTTTGGTTGTTTTCGGTTGTCCGTCGGTTGTTTTGGTCGTGCTGGCCCCTGGGCTGGCTCTCGGTCGCTCGGCCCCTGGGGTGCCCCGTCCCTGTCTGGTTGTGGTTGTTTTCGGTTGTCCGTCGGTTGTTCTGGTGGCTCCTCGCCCCTGGGCTGGCTCTCTGTCGCTCGGCCCCTGGGGGTGCCCCTTCCCTGTCTGGTGTTTTGGTTGTTTTCGGTTGTCTGTCGGTTGTTTCGGTCGCCCGTGGCCCCTGGGCTGCCTCTCTGTCTCTCGGCCCCTAGGGGCGGCCCTTCCCTGTCTGGTTTTGGTTGTTTTCGGTTGTCTGTCGGTTGTTCTGGTCGCTCCTGGCCCCTGGGCTGGCTCTGTCGCTCGGCCCCTGGGGGTGCCCCTTCCCTGTCTGGTGTTTTGGTTGTTTTCGGTTGTCCGTCGGTTGTTCTGGTCGAAACTGGCCCTGAGGCTGGCTCTCGGTCGCTCGGCCCCCTGGGGTGCCCCTTCCCTGTTTGGTTTTGGTTGTTTTCGGTTGTCCGTCGGTTGTTCTGGCCGCTGCTGGCTCCTGGGCTGGCTCTCGGTCGCTCGGCCCTTGGGGCGCCCCTTCCCTGTATGGTTTTGGTTGTTTTCGGTTGTCTGTTGGTTGTTCTGGTCGTCTCTGTCTGGCCCCTGGGCTGGCTCTCGGTCGCTCGGCCCATGGGGCGCCCCTTCCCTGTCTGGTTTTGGTTGTTTTCGGTTGTCTGTCGGTTGTTCTGGTCGCTGCTGGCCCTGGGCTGGCTCTCGGTCGCTCGGCCCCCGGGGGTGCCCATTCCTTGTCTGGTTTTGGCTGTTTTCGGTTGTCCGTCGGTTGTTCTGGTCGACCCTGGCCCTTGCGCTGGCTCTCGGTCGCTCGGCCCCTGGGGTGCCTCTTCCCTGTCTGGTTTTGGTTGTTTTCGATTGTCTGTCGGTTCATCTGGTCGCGCTGGCTCCGAGGCTGGCTCTCGGTCGCTCGGCCCCTGGGGCGTTCCCCCCTCCCCCTGGTGGTTTTGGTTGTTTTCGGTTGTCCGTCGGTTGTTCTTGTCGCTCCTGGCCCCTGTTCTGGCTCTCGGTCGCTCGGCCCCTGGGGGGGCCCCTTCCATATTTTGGTTGTTTTCGGTTGTCTGTCGGTTGTTCTGGTCGGCCCTGGCTCCTGGGCTGGCTCTCGGTCGCTCGGCCCCTGGGGTGCCCCTTCCCTGTCTGGTTTTGGTAGTTTTCAGTTGTCTGTCGGTTGTGCTTGTCGCTCCTGGCCCTTGGGCTGGCTCTCGGTCGCCCGGCCCCTTGGACGCCCTTTCCCTGTCTGGTTTTGGTTACTTTGTTTAGGTTGTTTTCGGTTGTCCGTCGGTTGTTTCGGTTGCTCCTGGCCCCTGAGCTGGCTCTCGGTCGCTCGGCCCCTTGGGTGCCCCTTCCTTGTATGGTTTTGATTGTTTTCGGTTGTCCGTCGGTTGTTTCGGTCGTAACTGGCTCTGGGCTGGCTTTCGGTCGCTCGGCCCCTGAGGTGCCCCTTCCTTGTATGGTTTTGGTTGTTTTCGGTTGTCCGTCTGTTGTTTCGGTCGGCCCTGGCCCCTGGGCTGGCTCTCGGTCGCTCGGCCCCTTGGGTGCCCCTTCCTTGTCTGGTTTTGATTGTTTTCGGTTGTCCGTCGGTTGTTTCGGTCGTAACTGGCCACTGGGCTGGCTCTCGGTCGCTCGGACCCCTGGGGCGTCCCTTTCTTGTATTGTTTTGCTCCGTCGGTTGTCCGTCGGTTGTTTCGGTCGGCCCTGGCCCCTGGGCCTCCGGGCCGCCGGGGGCTCTCACGTTGGTCGGCCGCTTGTCCGACGCCCTATGAGTGTTCACAGAAACGTAAGTCGACGACGTTGGTCGGCCGTTTCCCCGACCGACGTCGGGGTGCAGACAGGTCCATTAGCTCTCCCACCCATCCCATAACCACTTGGCGTGCTTGGCCCCAGGGGGCTCGGCGAGGGCTTCCGAGGGCCTCCGGGCCGCCGAGGGCTTTCGCGTTGGTCGGTCGTTTGCCCGACCAACGCGGCCCCTGGGGTGCCCATTCATTGTCATGGTTTTGGTTGTTTTCGGTCGTCCGTCGGTTGTTTCTGTCGCCCTTGGCCCCTGGGCTGGCTCTCGGTCGCTTGGCCCCTGGTGCCCCTTCCTTGTTCTGTGTTGGTTGTCCGTCGGTTGTTTCGGTCGCCCCAGGCCCCTCGGGTGGCTCTCGGTCGCTCGGCCCTTGGGGTGCCCCTTCTTTGCCTGGTTTTGGTTGTTTTCGGTTGTCCGCTGGTTGTTTCGGTCGCCCCTGGCCCTTCAAGGGCCAGGGGCGACCGAAACAACGAACGGCAGACCGAAACAACGGGGGCCACCGGCGACCGAAACATCCGACGGACAACCGAAAACAACCAAAACCAGACAGGGAAGGGGCGCCCCAGGGGCCGAGCGACAGAGAGCCGGCCCAGGAGCCAGGAACGACCGGCGACGATGACGAGGACGACGACGACGGCGACGACGGCGACGGCGACGACGACGACCGCACGACAAATTTTAGGTTAAGTTTGTCGCGTTGGCGTCTGGTTACTGGGCCCCTCGGGGCCCAGGAGCCAGACGCGACCAGAACAACCGACAGACAACCGAAAACAACCAGACCCATACAGGGAAAGGGCGCCCCAAGGGCCGAGCGACCGAGAGCCAGCCCAGGAACCAGCAGCGGCCAGAACAACCGACGGACAACCGAAAACAACCAAAACCAGACAGGGAAGGGGCACCCCAGGGGACGAGCGACCGAGAGCCAGCCCAGGAGCCAGGGGCGACCGGAAACAAACGACAGACAATCGAAAACAACCAAAACCAGACAGGGAAGGGGCACCCCAGGGGCCGAGCGACCGAGAGGCAGCCCAGGAGCCACCGGCGACCGAAACAACCGACGGACAACCGAAAGCAACCACAACCAGACAGGGACGGGGCACCCCAGGGGCCGAGCGACCGAGAGGCAGCCCAGGAGCCACCGGCGACCGAAACAACCGACGGACAACCGAAAGCAACCACAACCAGACAGGGAAGGGGCACCCCAGGGGCCGAGCGACCGAGAGCCAGCCCAGGGGCCACGGGCTACCGAAACAATCGAAAAACAACCGAAAACAACCAAAACCAGACAAGGAAGGGGCAACCCCAGGGGCCGAGCGACCGAGAGCCAGCCCAGGAGCCAGGGACGACCAGAACAACCGACAGACAACCGAAAACAACCACAACCAGACAGGGAAGGGGCACCCCAGGGGCCGAGCGACCGAGAGCCAGCCCAGTGGCCAGGGCCGACCAGAACAACCGACGGACAACCGAAAACAACCAAAACCAGACAAGGAAGGGGCACATCCAGGGGCCGAGCGACCGAGAGCCAGCCCAGGGGCCAGCAGCGGCCAGAACAACCGACGGACAACCGAAAACAACCAAAACCAGACAAGGAAGGGGCACAGCCAGGGGCCGAGCGACCGAGAGCCAGCCCAGGGGCCAGCAGCGGCCAGAACAACCGACGGACAACCGAAAACAACCAAAACCAGGCAGGGAAGGGGCGCCCCAGGGGCCGAGCGGCCGAGCCCCTCGCCTTGTCCCAGGGGGGTTCGGCGCAAAAGCGTGAAGTTATTCACGCTTCACGCTTCGCGCAGCGTGAAGCGTGAAGTTAGATGCCCTTGGATTTCAGATGGAGAGGAAGTCTCAGGTGAACCGCCCAGCCCGCCTTTTCCACCAGCCTCGGGTCGCGACAGGGAGT
Organism: Prorocentrum cordatum; assembly: GCA_963575745.1. Classification (NCBI taxonomy): domain Eukaryota; class Dinophyceae; order Prorocentrales; family Prorocentraceae; genus Prorocentrum; species Prorocentrum cordatum. The sequence continues at coordinate 42,051 of CAUYUJ010004447.1, forward strand.
ACGTATCTAGAAGGACAGGAACTGGAGGGGGACGGGGAGGAGGAGGGGGAGGGGGAGGGGGAGGAGGGGGAAAACGAGTGGAGGAGGCGGAGGAAGGGGACTAGGAGGATTACGAGAGGCAAGGAGGGGGACTCGGAGTAGGACTAGTGTAAACCCAGCACGCATCAACATGACTGCAATGAACCCTGTCCTCCAAGTTCCCTCTACAATAATTTAATGTTCAGAGCGGGAAGTTCCCCATTCGAAGATAACGGGCTGAAGATTTCCAATCGCGCCATAATTTATTCCCTGGGGCATCAGCGCCGCGAATCAAAGTGATTGTGGCGTTCTGACAAGCCTAAGCCGTGCCAGAAAGCCACGATTCGAATTACAGCGGCGCGAATCAACGTGACTTTTGCGTCCTGCCAATCCTGAATTGCGCCAGGATGCTATTCCTGGGACCCAACCATG
>CAUYUJ010004447.1:47500-57500 GCA_963575745.1 Prorocentrum cordatum
GGATGAGAGGAGGAGGACGACGACGAACACGAAGATGGGGGAGGTTGAGAGTGGGGGAGCAGGACAAGGACAATACCGTGGATGCAGGACGAGGCGGGCAGGCGAGGACAAGGAGAAGGGGGGGGGGGCCAGCGAGGACGACAAGGCGTCGGGACGAGATAGGAGGACGGGGAAGACGAGGCGGGAGAGGGAGGACGCGGACTCGGACGAGGAGGGCTGCCAATTTTCCCCGGTGCGCTCTGGCTGGCCTGAGATCAGGGGTAAGTGGACGGGTAAGTGGACCGGGGGTTTACCCCACGTAGGGGCTTACGGAGCGAACCCAGTTTGAGGCTGATGATTTCCTCCTCCTGTTGCCGTCCAGAGCGATTGCCTTCTAACCGCAGCTATGGCCCTACCCCACCTTCCGTCGCCCTCGCTCTCCTCGTTCTGCCCATCGATGTCTTCCTCGTCGTCGTAGTCGTAGTCGTAGTCGTCGTCGTCGTTTTCGTCGTCATCGTCGTCGTCGACACTTTTTCCCTCCAGGTAATTCTGGGTTCCCGCCACAGGGGGCTCGTTCGTCATGTTCATATGTGTGCGCGCACTGCAGGTCGTACACAGTCCTTGCCTTGCCTCCTCTTCCTCCGCTTCTTCTTCCCTCCTCGTCTCTCCTCGCCGCTCTTCCTCTCCGAGGCCACACTCGGGCGCGTGCGCACGGGCGGGGGGGCTCTGCCGCCCGCTGGCGCGCCGCGCCGCCGGCGATGGCCGGGCGGGCCCCCGCCGCTGCGGACGCCAAGGACGTGGAGCAGCGGTTTGGCATCAGGAGGGCAGCAGCAACCAGGGATCAGGAGGAGGAGGAGGAGGAGGAGGAGGAGGAGGAGGAGGAGGAGGAGGAGGAGGAGGAGAGGGGGAGGAGGGGGAAAGGGGGAGAGGAGGATGAGAGGGGGAGGCCGTAGCTTGGCTCAAGCCGTTTGGGCTCGAGGTTGGTCGGCGCGACCTGGGCCTCCGAATCTTGCATCGTTTCTTTCTTACCTGCCCAGAGCAGGTGACGAACAGGTGCGATATCTTCTCGCATCCCGCGATGTCTTGGAATCAGAAGTATCCCTGGAACACCTCCCCTACGAAGGCATACAGATGGCCCTGCAGCTGCTGTGCCGCCCCTGTCTCTTGGAATATCCGTAAGGGCTTCGCCCCCTGCCGCCGGCCCCCTCTCTCGGAGAATGGGCCATGGAAGAGCTAAGTCATGAGGCCTTGGCGCTGTCGTGAAGCAGTATCGAAACTTCATGCGAAGCCGATTCGCAATCAGCACAACCAACTGATCACAAGAGGGGTTACCACACCTGGCGATTGGTAAGACGTGTATGGTTTACGGGCTTGGTTACCACATCTTGCGATTAAAGGGCCGAGGGAGTTCTCGCAGTTTGGATTACCACGCCTTGCGATGGATGTGCGTGAAGGGTGGCACCGAATTTCAGAAATATAGCAAATCTCATGTGTTTTTGGACCCTGACCCCGCGGATCTGCGTAAGGGGTGGCGCCGAATTTCAGAAATGTGGCAAATCCCCTGTGTTTTTGGACCCTGACCCCGCGGATCTGCGTGAGGGGTGGCACCGAATTTCAGAAATGTGGCAAATCCGATTTGTTTTTGGACCCTGACCCCGCGGATCTGCGTTAGGGGTGGCACCGAATTTCAGAAATGTAGCAAATCCTTTGTGTTTTTAGACCCCGACCCCGCGGATCTGCGTGAGGGGTGGCACCGAATTTCAGAAATGTGGCAAATCCCATGTGTTTTTGGACCCTGACCCCGCGGATCTGCGTGAGGGGTGGCACCGAATTTCAGAAATGTGGCAAATCCCTGTGTTTTTGGACCCTGACCCCGCGGATCTGCGTGAGGGGTGGCACCGAATTTCAGAAATGTGGCAAATCCCTGTGTTTTTGGACCCTGACCCCGCGGATCTGCGTGAGGGGTGGCACCGAATTTCAGAAATGTGGCAAATCCTCTGTGTTTTTGGACCCTGACCCCGCGGATCTGCGTGAGGGGTGGCACCGGATTTCAGAAATGTTGCAAATCCCCTGTGTTTTTGGACCCTGACCCCGCGGATCTGCGTGAGGGGTGTCGATTTCGAGCCCCCCCCAGCAATTCAGACAACGCGCCCAGGGGGTGCTAAAAAGCCGGTTTGGGCCTCCCCCCCCTCGCGCGGTCAATCAACTAGTTACAGTAACCAGCAATAAGTAAATTAGTTACAGTAGCCAGCAAGAAGCAGAACTGTAACACTGGAAACTACAAGCTACAACTGGCACAGGAAACTGCAAACCTCGCTCCTACAGCCTGGTGGCCCCACAAGGGGGCCGGCGGATTTCATGGTGTTGGCGATTCTAGGCCAAGAGGAAAATCTCAGTTTCTGACGGGGTCCAAGAAACCAAGGGTAGGAAAGCCAAGACGCTGAGTGGTGTCGGAAGCCAGCCCAAAGGCCGACCGGAAGAGGTCCCCAAGGGGACTGGAGGGCAACGGGCGGGCGACGACCTTCCGCCAGGCCTCACTCCCACCACTGCCGTAGCCATGCCAGCGCCTTTGGCTCCCGAGGGCGGGACGGTCCCCATGGAGGTGGAAGGCAACCGTGGGGTTGCCTCACCAGTCCCTGTTGTCACGGGCCAGCGGCCAGCATATCCAGATCTGTCAGCAAGCCCTCGACATCATGCGCAGGCTTGGAGGGCGCGGTGCCCCAGCTCAGAAGGTTTTGGATGAATCCCTCCAGACCATGCGAGACACGCGTATTGCGGCCAAGCCCATCAGTGCCCAGCTCCAAGCCGCAGCAGACAATGACATCAAGCACTAGAAGCAGCTCGAGAAGCGCGAGGAACAATTATGAATGCACCAGCTCAGAGTGGTCAGCGCCCGCCAGCACGTCAAACAAGAAGAAGTACCAGCGAGGCGACGAAGACAAATATCGACAAGGCCGAAAAGGCAGTAGGTGCGGCCAGAGCAGCACCAGCAGTGCAGGAGCCGCAAAAACCGCGTCTTCTTGATGATGTGCATGCTGATGATTTGTTGGCGGCATGCGAGCGGAAAGTCGGCGCCGCGGTGCCCGACGAGCAGGCCACGCTGGCCGCTGCTTTCAAGCAGATCACGGACATGTTCGCCGCCGAAGTCCCCGCCCCAGACGGAGGAGTGGATGCGCCAGTGGACGGACCGCTTCCCCGCGGACCTCCCCAGCGACGTGCTGCAGGAGGCGGAGAATGGGCAGTGGGCGCAGTGAAGAGGTCGAGGTCCCCCCCGCCAACTTTCGAGCGAGCTTCGTCAGGCCAAGCCCCCGCGACCCCTGCAGCCAATGCCTCTGCGCAGGCCGCGCAGGAGAAGCAGCGAGGGTAGCAGCCAGTTTACCTTTGTCGCAGCCAACGCGTCCTCGTTGAAGACAGCGCAAACATGTTTCACCAGCGCGCCAAAAAGTTCACGGGCGTATTTTTTTTAGAAAGGGGCGCAGATTTAGAGCTCCTCATATTCCAGGCGCCCAGCGCGCCCTGAGTCTCCCAGCGCGGGCTAGCTTCTGCTGCCCTTGCCTGGGCACCGCCCAGACTTGCAAATCCGAGGGGGGGGGGGGGGGGGGGGGGGGCGTCCTAGCGCGCGGGCGTTCTTAGGTTATTGGTAACCATCCGTCTCAGCTAGCGTCTCGGCTCGTGGGTGAATAGCGCGCCCTTTCCTGAGGGCTTGGAGATTTGGGGCTGCCAGCCAATATTGGAATTACTGGATTGATTCCATCGGGCCTGGACAGGCCAACTTAGGTTTCTCCAAGAGTCTTGGGCCCCATGTACTTCGCTGGGGAGTTCTCCTCGTCGCGGGCGGTGGTTTCAACGTAAACCCGCGAGACGCGGCGCGGGTGCTTGAGGCCCGACAAGTACGGCGGGGAGACTTGCGCGCCTTCGTGCCCCACGTGCCCCACCTCGGGCAATCGGGCAACGATCGATCATTTCATTGTCTGCAGGAAGCGCGCTTGCAGTCTCGAGGGCACGGCTGTGGGAGAGAGTGCCGACGCGCCTCCGCGCGCGTCAGTTAGCGCGACTTCGTGCAGCGCGACGGAGGACCTCTGGGCGCAAAGGGTTGTCAATTCCCAAAACGCACCCGCCAAGCCCCCAATGGGCCCCTCGGGCCCCCTTCTTGGATGCGATGACATATCCCAGGGGGTGGGCGACCTGCTCGAGGAGTTTCGCCGCCCACTAGAAACGGGTTTCAGGGCGCCGACCGGATGCGGCGAACGCGCTGTCTTGCAGGCCGTCTTGGACACAGTCTACCCTGCCTGGGCTTCCACGACTTGGGAAGAGCTCGAATACGAGCGTCAGCGTTCAGACCAGGCTGGCCTTGAAGGGGGCCAACCCTACATGCTCGAGGCAATTCGGCTTTCAAGAGTACCCATTACTTCCAGGAGCCTTCTGCCCAAATATATTTATATATATAGAGAGAGATAGAGAGAGAGAGAGAGAGAGAGAGAGAGAGAGAGAGAGAGAGAGTCCGTGCATTTCGAGGGCCATTCGTCGGCTGAAACAGTTGAAAAGCTCAGTTAGCCGATGTTCCGAAGCAAGTTTACCATCTGGCCAAGGATGCGATTCAGCTTCCTGCGCGAGGAGGTCCGGCCAGGACCTCGCGGGAGAGCCGCGTCGAGCCCCGGCGCGCCTTCTGCGCCGAACTGACCGGGCTCGCCCTCGCCGATGGCGGATCTGCTTCACTAAGGGCGTGGAGAAGTGGGGGCCGATTCTGGGGGGCTTCTTGAATCTGTATATATGTATGCAAATATGTATGTATGTATGTATATATATATATATATATATATATATATATATATACATACACATGCATAGTATGCAAGAGAGGGGGGGCGCCGCCGAGAGGCTGGCGCGAGGAAGTCTGAGCTGGAGGAGCCAAGAGGGTTCATGGTAGCACGATGGCATCCGCTGGGTACGTTGAGGGTGCAGTTCAGCATGCCGACGGAGCTCGATCGTCTGCTCTTGGTTTTCGTTTCCAGGAACAGCGGGACATCTGGACAAAAGCTTGGCGCGCGCATGTTCTTGAGGCTGGTCTCCGGGGCCCCCTGCGGGCCGACTGCAGTATCTATCGGGGCCCTTCTCAGGATCGAGCACGCGCGATCACATCCGGGTTCGCGCTTGTCGCGACGGCGGCCGACGGTTTGCGCCCCGAGCACTTCCCGAGGTTCTCCGAAGGTGCCCTGGAGGTTTTGGAAGAGGCCGGTCAATATCATGCACATTCGAGGCATCAGTCCGACCGCTTTGAGGGGGGTGATCGCCCCCCATGTCGAAAGGCAACAGGCGGCAGAAGGGCCAGTCGGCTTTTTCGAGAGTTTCTGCAGAGTCCATTCGAAGAGTCTCGCGCGCCATTGCCGATTGCGGGGCCGGGTCTCAGCCGAGTCGAAGCATCCCAACGTGGCCCCGCGCAGCCGCGCCGCGGACAGTGTCCGGGGGCGGTCGCGCGGTCGCGCATCGCCGACCTTTCAGGCAAGTGCGCGGCCATTCTCTCGGCAGATTTGAAGCGGCGTTGCGTGCGCATCAGTCATCGCGTGATGCTGACGGAAGGAGCTAGATGCGATTCCCCGTTGTTCGCGCTGCAAGCGTCATTGGATTCTCATTGCTGGCCGTGGAGATTGCTCATGGGCAATGCCGCCGGCAAGACCCTCATCCCCAGTCGCGGCATTGTAGCAGGAGCGTCTACGGCGACCCTCGGGGTGAAAGGGCGCGTGATTCTAGCGACGCACGACCCCGCGATCGATGATGGCACGAGTATCTCGGTTCACATCGACGACTCATCGTTCGACTCGGTCGGTGGCGCGGTGGAGAACTGTGCATGCGGTCTAGCTGACGCGGCAGGCAGAGCATTCCATCCGTTTACTTATGTCCTGGAGCTCCCGATCCACATGAAAAGCTTAATTGCGCGGCTAGCCGTCGCGAGGTCATGAAGCAAGTTCCGCAGGCTCTTGGGGAGCATTCAGGGGCCATTGGGAGTTCAAGAATTAACTTGGGTGTGGATTGGAACGCGTGCAAGGTCAGGGCTACGAGGGGATGCAGGGCCCAGGAGACGAAACGCTGGATAGTGACCGCGAGACGCCTTCCCATCGCGAGTCGCCTGCGGGTCCGCGAACTCGGGAAACCAGTTGAAGAGAGCGCGCGGCGTCTGTTTGCTATGGAGAGGATCCAGGGCCACTCGCCCTAGGAGCTTGAGAAGCTACCCGTGCAAACGGCGCGCATTCTGGTCGCGTGGTCGCTTGGCGCGGACGTCAATGTCTGTTGGCTGTTCGAGCCGCTTGCAGGACCGCTGCGCCAGGCCGGCGCATGCTGCCGAGGGTGGCGGATGACTGCGGGCGCCCAGATTCGGGCTCCGAACACCTTGGGCCCGAAGGAATTGCCTCATCAGCGAGTATTCCCAGAAGCGCGTTCAGAATATCCCCCCTGACAGAGGATGGGCGTCCGCGGCCAGGAGCCATAGGGCAGATTCTATCTTTCGGGCCGTACAGGCAGGTTGGAAGTTTCAAAGGCCTGCCAAGCTGACCGCCAGCAATGAGCTCGAGCTCGGCGCCGCGGAGTCGCCGCCAGCCCGCATTGCTACACTATGTGCTGCCGTTCTTTTCCCAACCATCCTGTGGTGTTGGGTCTTCGTCTTGTACAGGCAACACCCCGCGTCCCTCACTCGTCCTTTTCCCCCTCCTCCCTCCCGTCATTATCACCATCGTGAGCATCGTCATCGTCATCACCAACAACATCACCATCATCGTCGTCATCGCGACCGCCCTCATCACCACCATCATCATCACCAGTGCCGTGATCATCGCCATCACCCCTCACACGCTTCGTGGCCCCATCGAGATTTCCACCAAATTCCCATTGCAACCGCCCGCATGCGTCACGTACGCTCATTTCGGCACGCCCTCACACGTTTCGCGGCTCCATAAGGAGGATCTCCACCGAAGGCCTCAGTGCCACCGCCCGCATGCCCATGTCGGCACACTCCTCACACGTTTCGTGGCCCCACAGGGAGTTCCACCGAAGGCGCCAGTGCCACCGCCCGCATGCGTCACGCACCCCCCCGTTTCGGCGCACCCGTCACACGCTTCGTGGCCCCAGACGGAGCTCCACCGAAGGCCCCAGTGCCACCGACCGCATGTGTCACGAACGCCGATTTCAGCACACTCTCACATGTTCCGCGGCTCCATCAGGAGGATCCCCACCGAAGGCCCCAGTGCCACCGCCCGCATGCCCATTTCGGCACACTCCTCACACTGTTCGTGGCCTCAAAAGGAACTCCAGCGAAAACCCAAGTGCCACCGCCCGCATACGTGCACACCCATTTACGGCGCACCCCTCACACGTTTCGCGGCCCCGTGCAGCTCCACCGAAGGGGCCAGTGCCACCGCCCGCATGCGCCACGCACACCCCCGTTTCGGCACACCCCTCGCATGTTTCGTGGCCCCAGACGGAACTCCACCGAAGGCCCCAGTGCCACCGACCGCATGTGTCACGAACGCCGATTTCAACACACCCTTCACACGTTTCGTGGCCCCACAGTGTTCCTTACACCCATTTCGGTACACCCTTAACCTGCTTCATGGCCCCATAGCCTTTTTGGGGAGCCTTCCCGAAGGTTCCAGGAATCTGATGCCGTGATTATTTTAATACGGGATCCTTGGCTGTCCCTGGTTGTCCGGACATCTTCCTTGGGGCCGGTTTGTCGTCCTCGGTTGAGTTCTGACAGTCCCGGGGGCCCCGCCCCGAGAGAGCGACGGGCGGTAGGATTTCGTAGTGTCGCCGAGGTCGTTGTCGCCGCCGCCGCCGTCGTCGTCGTCGTTGCCGTCGTCTCCGTTGCCGTCGCCGTCGTCGTCGTCGTCGTCGTCGTCGTCGTCGTCGTCGTCTTCGTCGTCGTCATTGTCGTCGTCTGAGGTTGAGGCCCCTGGGGAGCAGGAGCGTCGGAGGCGTTTGGACCCCTCGAGGGGGCTGGGGACCGTATTCGAGCGGATATCCCTCCTCTCGCTTTCTCTCCCCACAACCGGAGGAGGAGGAGGAGGAGGAAGAGGAGGAGGAGGAAGAGGAGGCGGAGGAGAGGAGGAGGAGGAGGAGGAGGAGGAGGAGGAGTAGGAGGAGGAGGAGGAGGAGGAGGAGGAGGAGGAGGATGCGAAGGCGAGGAGGAGGAGGAGGAGGCAGGACAACGATGAGGACGACGACCAGAATGATAATGACCCGTCAACAGCAAGGAGGTCGGGGGACGGGTCTGGGGATTGATTTTCAGGGGATTTCAGTGTCTGGGTCGTCGTCGTCGCCGTCGTCGTTGTCGCCGTCAAGCTCCGAAGCGGGCCCAGCCGCACTGATTGGGGCACTGCGGGAGGTCCACAGATGGCTCCAAGACGCCCAGGTTCTCAAGCCTCGGAGGAAGAGGAACGATGAAGTGACGATGATGATGATGATGATGATGGTGATGATGATCATGATGATGACGATGATGATACGGCTGATGATGATGATGATGATGATGCTGATGCTGATGATGATGATGATGATGATGATGATGATGATGATGATGATGATGACGGTGATGATGATCATGATCATTGTCATGATCATGATCATGACGATAATGTTGCTGCTGCTGCTGATGATGATGATGATGATTTGATGATGCTGATGATGATGATGGTGGTGGTGGTGATAATGATCATGGTTATGATCACGATCACGAGGATGACGATGAAGATGATGATGGTGACGATGATCATGATCACGATCATGATCATGACGATGATGATGATGATGCTGATGCTGCTGATGATGCTGACGATGATGCTGTTGCTGATGCTGATGTTGATGCTGATGCTGACGATGATGACGATGCTGCTGATGATGATGATAATGATGCTGATGCTGATGGTGATGGTGATGATGATGCTGCTGATGATGGTGCTGATGATGATGATGATGCTGATGATGATGCTGCTGCTGATGATGATGCTGACGATGATGATGATGATGCTGCTGCTGCTGATGATGATGATGGCGATGATGTTGATGATGATGATGATGATGATGATGATGATGATGCTGACGATGATGATGATGATGGTGATGACGATGACGATGATGATGATGATGGTGATGATGATGACGATGATGACGATGATGATGATGCTGATGATGATGATGCTGCTGATGCTGATGATGATGATGATGGTGCTGATGATGATGCTGATGATGATGGTGATGATGATGATGGCGATGGCGATTGTGATGATGACGACGGTAAAGATGATGATGATGATGATGATGATGCTGATGCTGCTGATGATGATGATGATGCTGATGATGATGCTGATGATTATGCTGATGATGATGATGCTGATGATGCTGATGATGATGACGATGATGATGATGACGATGATGATGATGCTGATGATGATGCTGATGATGATGATGATGATGATGATGATGATGATGATGATGATGATGATGATGACGATGCTGATGATGCTGCTGCTGCTGATGATGAAAATGATGATGATGATGATGATGATGATGATGATGATGATGATGATGATGATGGTGATGATGATGCTGCTGCTGATTATGCTGATGTTTATAACGATGAAGGCGATGACGATGACGCAGAGCAGAGGGAGAGGGAGAGAGAGCGAGAGAGAGAGAGAGAGGGACATGGAGGAGGCTGCGCAACTGTTTGGGCTCAAGCCTTGGGCGGGGTCGCTCTCCTTTCAAACGACCACACAGGAGGAGGAGGAGAAGGAGGAGGAGGAGGAGGAGGAGGAGGAGGAGGAGGAGGAGGAGGAGGAGGAGACGCGCACATACGAGGAAGAGGAGGGCCAGGGTAAACAGCAGGAGGATGCGGCACCATCAGTAGCGGTGGGCCGAGCGGCGGCCAGACGTGACGACGGCGGCGCCCGCGCCCGCTGCCCGGGGTGGCGCTGCCGCGAGGCCGCGGCCGGGTGCGGTGGGGGCCCTCCCGGCGAGGCCGCCGCAGAAGCCG
>CAUYUJ010004447.1:76494-88994 GCA_963575745.1 Prorocentrum cordatum
CCCTGCGGTCAGGTGGCGAGGCGACCCGCTGCAGGCGCAGATTTTCAACGGGCACTCCCAGGCTCTCGGAGCTCTAGCTGACCCTTCGAATTCGGGCAATGTCTCACTGAATCCGAGTCAGTCAGAGCCCATGAGACCCCCCCACAAAAGTTTCACGTCCAGCCCAAGGGGGGCCTCCTCCTGATACCGTTAACTTTACTGTCCTTTATCAGTTATGGCACGAGTGCAGGGTTCAGGTTGGATTTGCCCCTTGGGCTTCTCATGTCTCCTCGGTCTCCCCTTCGCTTGTATCGTCCGTCGCCTTCTCGCTCGAAAGCGAGTACTGCGCAATCATATCGGGAATGGATGCATCGTGGGCTGAAACCGCGGAGAAAGCTATCTTCAAACATCATGGCTTGCAGGTTTAAACTGTGCTCTCTCTCGAACTCATGAGCCGCGATTCATTGTGAAACCCCTCAGACAGGCTCTACATGCACGCGACCTGCCCTTGCGGGATCAGACGGCATAGTGGTGGACAAGTCTCCACGCGGTGTTGCAAGGCTTGGTCAGACGTCGGTCCAGGGGCAACGGTCCCAAAGAGATCGATCAGTCCGTCGCGGCATGCGGGTGTCTCAGCGGCAGCAGGCGCGACGTGGCCCACAGCATCATCAGGGAATGACGTGGCTCGCCGCGGTCTTATTGGGTCCAGATGCTCGAGAGGCCAGTTCAGCAGGCGCTCCATCTCCTCGAGTCGTACCCTGAGACGGCCAGAAAGGTGAAGGATAGGGCGCAGCGCGCAGCAGAAATTCAAAGCGTGGGTTGTTGAGCCGTCGTCGCTGAGAGTCTACATATAACCTGGGACCGGGTCCGGGGGCGGGGGGCCCGCGCCACGACCGCAAATGTGGGGCCCGGGCGTCGTTTTTCCAGTGTTTCTAGATTGTTTCGGCGACCCGGGGCCAACGGGGCCCCAAGAGGCTGCAGGGAGGCCCCAGGAGGCCGCAGCGATGGCTCCAGACGCCTTTCAAGACGACTCCCACGACGCCAAAAAGGCCCCCGAAGGCCCCGAAAACGCTCCAAGAGGCACCCGGGTAGAGGCTCAATAATCCAGAATCGTTGATGTCCTAAGGGAGAATTGCTATTTTTGGCATTTTTGCTTTTTGGGCGTCCACTGCGTCCAAGACGGCCCAAGAGGCACCCAAGATTGCCCCACAGGCTCCTAGGAGGGTTCCAAGACGACCCTAAGAGGGTCCCAAGACAGCCCGAGAGGCCCCCAAGACAGCCCAAGAAAGCCCCAAGACGAGCCTCAGAGGGTTCCCAGAGGTGCACAGCCATATTCAAATTCTGAGCTTTCGGCTCCAGAGGCTCCCAGGAGGCCCCAAGAGGTCCCCTGGAGGCCCCGAGAGGCCCCCCCGAGGCCCCAAGAGGCCCCCAAGATACCTCCAGGATGCTCCCAAGAGGCACCCCAATAGAGCCCCAAGAGAGCAAACATCGTAGATTGCATGTAGGAAAACTGATATTTTTGGCGTGTGCGCCTTTTGGGCTTCCACTGCGTCCAAGGCGGCCCAAGAGGCACCCAAGACGGTCGAGGATGCCCCCAAGAGGGCTCCAACACGGCCCACGAGGGGGCCAAGACGGCCCACGATACGCCTAAACCGCTCAACAACGCCCCAAGTCGGCGCCCAAGACGGGGACGAAGAACCGAAAATGCCCCCAGGAGACCCCAAGAGGCTCCAAGAAGCGCCCAAGAAACCCCAAGAGGCCCCCAAGAGACCCGCAAAAACACAAAAAGAGTCCCCGAACACGCCCCAAGGGTCACTCCAACCAAGAACAGCCCAAGAGAGCTGCGAGAGCCGTCCCGAGAGAGTCCAAAGAGGGTCAAATCGTTGATGTCCCATTGTTTTTCTAATCTTTTTCGCCTTCTCACGTTTTCCCGCTTCCAACCCTCGAAGATCGAGTATTTTGAGAAAAGGGAATTCCCAGAATCCCTTTTTCTTCAAAGTGGGACTCCTACTCGGGGGTCCTGTACATCCCCTGACATCTGGCCGGTACCGCGCCTCCCGGCTTCCCGGGGGGAGGCCCCAAGTCGCCGAAGGACAGCCCATGACGACCCCAAGGAGCCCCCAGAGCGTAAATAACGGCCCAACACGCTCCCGCGCAGCCCGCGACACCCTCCCGACGGCTCTCCAGGCCTCCAGGAGGCCTCCAGAACGCCCAGGGGGTCCGGAAGATCCCACACCTCTGAGGGGCCCGGTCAACAGAACCCGCGACGCACAAACAAAAAACAGCGCCGAACAGCGCCGAGGAATTGAAAAAACATCGAAATCCCACAAATCCTGTTTTTGTTTCAAGTTTGGCCCCCGGTCTAATCTAGCACAATAGATCACAATTCAGACTTTCTTCACCGCCCAAAACAGAACCCAGGAAGCCGTTGAGGTCCCCAAATCGTTGAATTCCTTAAAGGAAATTAATGATTTCTGCGTTTCCGCGTTTCTCCGTCTATACGTCCCCGAGGCTTGCGCAGGGCCTCTAAGGGAGTCCCTGGGCGCAAGAAGCGACCCAAATGATATGACATGCGTAAGCCTATCAAGTGCAGCTAGAACTTGAGCGCGCGCGAAGCGCGCGCGATGGTTCTAGTGCTTGCATAGATATCTGAAGCCTCAGCCGCTTCTTCCCGACGAGGTCTTGGACGCTGCCTATGTAGCATGCCATCCAGAAGACACTACGGGTTGCAAACAGAAGGTTTATCCGAAGTTGTGAGCTTCCCAAGGCCATCGACAGGTCCACCGCGGCCGGCGTATTTCGGAAAGTCGAGGTGGCGGCCATGGAGGAGCCGACGGAGGCGATTCCTGCAGCTGGGCGGAGAACTGCATGCGAATTTTGCCACTGAGGCCTCCGGCGGAGCTCCCTCTGGGGCCACGAACTGTGTGAGGGGTGTGCCGACATGGGTGGGGAACCATATGCGAATTTTGCCATTGGGGTCTTCGGTGGACTTCCCTATGGAGCCACGAGCGGTGAGAGGGTTATGCCGAAATGGGCAATGAACCGCACGCGAACTTTGCCAGTGCGGCCGTCGGTGGAGCTCCCTATAGGGCCACGAGCCGTATGAGGGGTGTGCTGAAATAGACATGTGGAGGGCAAAGGCGCGCATGGGAGGAGGGAGGAAGGAGAGGAGGATGCGGAGGGCAGAGGCATGCATGGGAGGAGGGGGGAGGGGGAGGATGAGGAGGAGAGGAGGAGGAGGAGGTCGCGGGGCGCTGTCTCTTCAAAACGAGGACACAACATCACATGATGGTTGGGATAACATATCGTTTAACGATGTGTGTGTTTCAAAAACGGTGCTCGCTTCGCAACAAGAATTTTCAACACCACAGGAAAATGCGCCCGCGCTCTTGCGAATTCATAAGGAAACCGCCGGGTTTCAATCTGTTTATGACATGCTACCAAACGGGCCTCTCGCGCGCGCATGTCGGAATCGCAAGCGTGCTGTAATCCCTTGCAACAAACAGGACGACGTGCGCACGCGCGCGTCGTCGCGCGGGATTGCAAATCGAATGGCCCGAAACATGTCATCGTTTTGCAACATCAGTTTTCAAACAAGCCCTGCGTTCGCGGTCTTCAGAATTCTTCAGAACACCACCGTTTGTTCAACATTGCCATCACATTTTGCCAAACGGGCCACTCGCGCCGCATGTCGGAATCATTCGAACGCCCTTGCGCGCGTGCCAGGGGGAGGGGGCGCGATCCGTGTCCAACCATACAATGCGGTCCAAATTCGCACGTCGTCCGCGCGCCCATGCCGAACTCTTTCCTCAACCTACATCACCGACGCGAGGACGCCGTCATCGTCGCCGGCGTGATCAGCATCGGCGCCGTCACTGGCCGTGCCGTCGTCGTTGCCAGCATATTCGCCAGCATCGCTACTATCATCGTCGCAATTTACCTTTGTCGACGTTGACATGATTCCGCGCCCGCCCACGTCGCCGACTCGCACCGAAGTGCCCGCTGGGAAATGCCCAGCGGTCAGCTCCACTGCGGTTCCGTCGGTCGCGCCACACGAGCTCACAGGTGCGTGCGCGAGCATGCGCGCAAAGGCGGCCGCGGCGATGCGCCACCCAGCGCCGAACATGCCACCCATGCGCCACCCAGCGCCGTCGCGACCGCCGCCGCATGGGATTTTGCAAACCAAATTATTGCGGGTGGATGGGTGGGATGTTTGCGCGAGCAGTGGCATTGACAAACTCAGATTCAACATGTTCAGGAACACCACTTAGATTTCACCGCCGCGTGTGCACAATTTATTTTGCACCGCGTATATTGCACGACTTAGAGTGTGCAACGTAGCTTGCACCACGTATATTGAACCTCATAATGTGCACCACGTGGGTTGCACAGCGTAGATTGCACCACGAAGAGGACATAACATATATTGCGCCACGTGGATTGCACCACGTAGATGGTACAGCCTATATATAAACATACATATATATGTACACATGCATATATATATAGTGCACCACGTACATTGCACAACATAGACTGGTAGAAACACTGTTTCGGGCGCGCGCGCCGGCTAACATGTCGGACTATAATTGTTCTAGTGCGTCCCGTGGCTTTCAGCGCACCCGACGATTCTGAACCATTGGCGATGTTAGGGGTGGGAGGAGTGGGAGCAGGGAAATGGGGGGATGAGGATGAGGATGAGGAGGAAGAGGAAGAGGAAGAGAAAGAGAAGGAGAAAAACGAGAAATATGAGGAAGACGAAAACACACAAGGGGACGGTGATGACGAGGGCGAGTGATGATAATGATGTTGATGATGTTGACGATGATGCTGATGTTGTTGATGATCATGGTTATGATCATGGTGTGGTGGTGATGGCGATCGACGATGACGGTGTTGTTGATGATGATAGTGATGGTGATGATGATGGTGATGATGATGATGTTGATGGCGATGATGAAGGTGATGCTGATGATGTTGATGATGATGCTGATGACGCTGATTATGATGATTATGATCGTAGTGTGGTGATGGTGATGGCGATAGACGGTGGTGGTGCTGTTGATGATGATTATGTTGGTGGTGATGATGGTGAGGATGATGCTTGTGATTATGATGATGATGCTGATGATGATGACTATGAGTATGTAGTATGATGATGCTGCTGATGATGCTGATGATGATGATGATGATGATGCAGATGAGGGTGATGATGATGCTGATTATAATGATGATGATGATGTTGTTGTTGATGATGCTGGTGATGGTGATGGTGACGATGATGCTGATGATGAACATGATGATGATGATGATGATGATGATGATGATGATGATGATATGATGAATATGATGAAGATGAAGATGATGATGATGATGATGATGATGATGATGATGATGATGATGATGATGATGATGGTGGTGATGATGATGATGATGATGATGATGATGATGATGATGATGATCCCAGCGCAACTGAGAAGGTCTGGGAACCCCTCGACCAGCCTTGCTGCCGTGGCCCCTCCGCCTCCGCAACGGCCAAGGAACTGGCCGCAGAGGGTCCAGAGGCGAGGGCGAAGCCGAAGCCCTCAGCCGTGGACGTGGATGACGTGGACGATTCGACTGCGCTGCGCTCAGCGTGTCCGGGAGGGGAGAGGAGCGAGGAGGCGGAAAAAGCGGTAGTGCGGCGCCATCGTTGTCTTTACGCCCGAGATCTTTCTCTGCGTCCTGTCAAGCACCTTCCGCTCCTCTCTGATATCTTCATCCTTTCCCTCCTCCGCGCCTTCATTCTTGTCGTTGTCTCCCCTTTTCCTCCTCGTCTTTTCCTTCTCTGTCGCCATTCCTCCTCCTTCTCCTCCTCCTCCTCCTCCTCTTCCACCCTCTTGCCATTACCACGCGTGATAGTGTGCAGCACTATGGAGATGTTCTATGGGATGGCCTCATGGCGGCCGTCCTCCAGGCCCTCTTCGAGGACGGTGCTCAACAAGCGGCCAAAGCGCGCCCATGGGTCTCGTGCAGGGATCCTGTGGCCGCGCTGCAGATCACGTGCCAACGTGTGGGTTGGAGGATGGCGGGTCCGACTGTGTTGGTTGATGATTTTGGGGTGGAGTGGGATTTGCGGTTCTATTCGCCAGCCTGCATGGCTGACCAGATCGAGCATGCGGCGCGCCGTGCCTCGGACGTGCGCGCGCTTAGTTTGCAGGACAGGGATGGGCGCGCCTGATTTTTTGGCGGCCCAGTCTTGAGAATGTGTTTGGAGATTGGCAGGCGGGCTGGGAGCATCACCAACAGTCCGCTCTCAGAGGCTTAGTTGCAGGCACGTTTTGGTCGCAAGGACGGTTGCGCGATCACGACGCATCTGTTCCTGCGCTTTGCCAGCTTTGTCATGCAGAGGGAGAGGCTCGTTGCACTACAGGTGCTTTAGGTGCCCCGCGCATGAGGCCTGGAGGAGGGATACCATGTCTGAGGAGTTGGCACAGGCTGCCAACGTTGTTGCCTAGGCCCCGCCCTTTTGGGGTGGGCGCTTTGCCAGGGGTATCTTTTCAGAGCCAGGTGTATGTGTCTAGGCCCGAGTGTGACCCTGGTTGGGGTCTACGAGGCACAGGCATTGAGCTTCCGATTCTGTTGGAGGGGGGATTTGTGTTCACGGACGGGTCGGGTGTGAATGCTCGGCTTTCCACCCTCAGAACGACAGGCTGGTCTTGTGTCGTCTACTCGGCCAGTCGAGAGTATCTGGGAGCTATATATGGAGTAGTGCCGCCCGAACTCGTCACGACCCACACGGCGCGTGACGGTGAGGATTATGCCATGCTCATGGTTTCCCGGCATGTTGTTGGTACCTTCTGTGTGCTCGCAGAGTGCAAAGCCATTTTTGGCTGCTGCATGTGCCAGCAGAGAGCCACGTCTGTTGCCGACCCTCGGGGCCACCTGTGGCTACGGTCCATTCGAGAGGGGATTTTTCTGCGCTTACTTTCAAGCATGTGAAAAGCCACTGTTCCATGGAACAGGTCAGAGAAGGTATACTGTCGCAGTTCGAGCTTGAAGGCAATGCCAAGGCGGATCAGTTCGCCAAGCTTGGGGTCAGCTACGGAGTGTCTGCTGATAGAGATGTTCTGTTCCCCGAAGGCTGTCTAGACACGGCGTCCTAGGCGGTCAGATGTGCGGCAATATTGGCAACTCGTATTGTCAACGAGAGTTTGCAGGACCATCGGGGCCTCGCTTCGATTCGTTTGATCGACTTGGGACCCGTCGGCCCTGTTGTGGCCCCTACCCCCCAGGCCAGTCCCGAGGCCCCGTTCCGTGCCCCTGGTCCTCCCCTTGCTCCTTTGGTGCACGGCTGGGAAAGGGGAGGTGGCTGAGGAGGCGGAGGACGAAGTTGGCACTCGACTGCCGTGGCAGCTGAACGGTCACTCGATCCTGGAGGCAGGTGTCCCGGGGTCCGAACCACTATTTCCCAACCATCCTGTGGTGTTGGGTCCTCGTTTTGAAGAGACAGCGCCCGCGTCCTCCCGCTGCCCCCCTCCTTCTCCCCATCATCAGCATCCCCATCATCAGCATCACCGTCACCATCATCATCGTCATCATCATATCATCATCATCATCATCATCATCATCATCATCATCATCATCATCATCATCATCATCATCATCATCAGCATCAGCATCAGCATCAGCATCATCATCATCATCATCATCATCATCATCATCATCATCATCATCATTATCATCATCATCATCAGCATCATCATCATCATCATCACCACCACCACCATCATCATCATCATCATCATCATCATCACCATCACCATCACCATCACCATCACCATCACCATCATCATCATTTCGGCACACCCCTCACGCAGTTCGTGGCCCCATAGTGAGCTCCACCGAAGGCCCCACTAGCTGCGTTCGCATGCGTCACCGCCACCCATTACGGCACACCCCTCACACGGTTCGTGACCCCATAGGGAGTTCCATCGAAGGCCCCAGTGGGTGCGGTTGCATGCGTCCCCGCAACTCATTACGGCACACCCCTCACACGCTTCGTGGCCCCAGAGGGAGCTCCACCGAAGGTCCCAGTGGGTGCGGTTGCATGCGTCACCGCCACAGTACGGCACACCCCTAACACGGTGCGTGGCCCCATACGGAGCTCCACCGAATGCCTCAGTGGGTTCAGTTGCATGCGTGACCCCCACACATTACGGCACACCCCTCACACGGTTCGTGGCCCCATAGGGAGTCCACCGAAGGCCCCAGTGGGTGCGGTTGCATGCGTCCCCGCCGCTCATTACGGCACACTCCTCACACGTTTCGTGGCCCCACAAGGAGCTCCACTGAAGGCCCCAGTGGGTGCGATTGCATGCGTCATCGCCGCCCATTACGGCACACCCCTCACACGGTTCGTGGCCCCATACGGAGCTCCACCGAAGGCACCGGTGCGGTTGCATGCGTCATAGCCACCCATTATTGCACACCCCTCGCACGGCTCGTGGCCCCATAGGGAGCTCCACCGAAGGCTCCAGTGGGTGCGGTTGCATGCGTCACCGCCACCCAGGACGGCAAAACACTCACATGGTTCGTGGCCCCATACGGAGTCCCACCGAAGGCCCCAGTTGGTGCGGTTGCATGCGTCACCGCCATACAGTCAATGCGCATAGTAAGGACGCGCGCCTTTTCCAGGGTACCCTTGTGTCCTTGCCTCGGCGGCCCGTCCTTTGCCGTTTCCACTGGCCAGCCTCTCAGGCCGCCGCCCAACAAATCCCAAACCTCGGCCTCCAAGGGTCTTGCGTCCTTACCACGTGTCCTTACTACACGCTTCCACTGTACATTACGGCACACCCCTCACACGGTTCGTGGCCCCATAGGGAGCTCCACCGAAGGCCCCAGTGGGTGCTGTTGCATGCGTCACCGCCACCCATTACGGCACACCCTTCACATGGTTCGTGGTCCCATAGGGAGCTCCACCGAAGGCCCCAGTGGGTGCGGTTGCATGCGCCACCGCCACCCATTACGACACACCCCTCACACGTTTCGTGGCCCCATAGGGAGTTCCACCAAAGGCCCCAGTGGGTGCGGTTGCATGCGTCACCGCCACTCATTACGGCATACCCCTCAAACGGCCCGCCACGCAATGCGGCACACCCCTCATGCGGTTCGTGGCCCCAAAGGGATCGCTACCGAAGAAGATGCTCACACACTTGCGGTACCCACAACTGCATATGGTTGGATCCGTCGCCAGGCTACTTGTTTGCACCACTTGCTATAAGTATGCTGTGCGCTGCAAGCAGAGGGGTCTCTCCAGCGCGTGCTTCGGCCCTCGGCGTGTGAAGGGTGGGTCCCCGTACGCCGTCCGAAAGCGCCTGAGGGACCTCATCCACCCCGCGGACCCTGGTGTTTCCGTAGCCATGCCCCAGGGCCCTTCTGTAGCCACCCGAGGGAAGTGGGCGGCGCATTTTGGTGCGGCGGCAGAGGAGTCCAGGCCGCCGTGTCGCCTTGGCTCTTTTTCGGGCCTTCGAGCCCCCGTGAGGCCGAGTGGAGTTTGTGCTCAAAGCGTTCGGTTTCGAGTCCAGAGTTTTGGCTGCAGAGCTTGGGCGAAGGGCCGCCGAGGCCCGCGCGTCAGCCCAAGCTCGCAGAGCAACGCAGCGCGAGGAAGGGGGCCTCGACTAGCGTTGGGAGGGGTGGGGTGCCTTGTCGGCTGGCCCCAGGACCGTGGGGATGGAACCCTTGGCTGGGTGCCAAAAAGGTCACCGTCGATGGGCGCCCCACCCCGTTTTTCCTTTTCTCCCCCCCTGGATTCCTTCCCTGTATGGGCGTCGAACATCCTCTTCTCTTCGCTACATGTTCTCCCTCCTTCTGATGTATCCGTCCCCATCACCCTCATCCTTCTTTATCTCCCTTCTCCGCCACACTATCGATTATGTTTTAATGTAATGCTCCTAAGGGGGCAGACACCGCCGCCCCACTTTTTTCCGAAACCCAGAGTTTCCTTACGGGTGGGTCATGGCGACCCCAGAGGGTCCAGAAAGGCTCGGAAGGCGGCGGAAGAGGTTGGCAAGAGGCTCCGAAGACGCATTTCTGGAGGCGTGGTGAAGGAGGAGGGGAGTTAAACATATTCCAGATTGCGTCAGGGGCGGGGATCAAAGGCGGCCCCAGAGGGTCTCCAGAATCCCCACTGAACTTGCGCATCAGAGGGCGATATGGGGGGTCTGAGACGGCCCTGTTCCACCTTGGTGCGGAGTTTGGGCGAGGGGGCGAAGACGGCCCCAGAGGGTCGAAAAGGACGCGGAGAAGGATCCAACAAGGCCACGAAGGGGCCCGAGCAGTCGCTTGCTCATTCCGCCGGCCTAGACTATTCCTTCGCGGGCGTTTGCCCGCATGTTTGGTACCACTGCGGCGCTGATGGTTGGTGGTAGTGTCTTTGAAGTGCTGTGTGAGCAGTCATGGGCGTCCTGGGTCAGCAGGCTTGAACGGTCTGTTTACGTCCTCCTTTTGGGTCCCTCGTGGGCATCCCTTGAGGCCCTCTCGGGCCGTCTTGGGAGCGTCTTAGGGGCTCATTGGGGCATTGTTGGCAGATGCCTGCGTGCTCGCGGGGGCATTTTTGGAGCTTAGTGGGGCCTCTTGGGGGCATCCTGGGGGCCTCTTAGGGCCCCTTGGGGGGTCTCGGGGGCCTCTGGGGGCCTCTTGGGGCCTCTTGGGGCCTTCCGGCAATCTCGGAGGCAATCGTTGGCGGAAGGGCTCGAAATCTCAGTTCGGGCTCTCTCCTCCTCCGACCCTCGGAGGATGTGCTTTTTTGGGGGGAGGCTGCTGGGGCCGTCTTGGAGTCCTCTTGGCCGTATTGTTGCCCTCCTGCGGGCTTTGGCCTGAATCGTGGCAGTCGTGGGTGCTGGATCAGCCGCCTTGAGCGGTCGGAAGAGTGAAAAGGCGGTAACGCCCTAATTTTTCAAGCGCGCAACCAACATCCATGAATCTGGGCCTACTGGGTGTTTCTTGGAGCTGTATTCGACCATTCGGAGGCTATCCTGAAGCATTTTGGAGAGCGTATGAAGGCCATCGTGGAACCTGCCACCCAGGGATCACAACTCGAGTGTCCTCTTGGAGCTCCCTTGAGGTCTCTCTGGGCGCTCCTGAGGCGCTCTTGGGGACACTGAAGACCGCCCCCGGGACTTCCAGCATTCAGGACACTGACCGCCCAGGCACCGTCCAGGGACCGCTCGAGGTATTTTTCGCGCTGGGACCTCCCGGGGTCCGCCACGCGCGCGCGCGAACTAGAACACTCGAAACCTATTACAGGAGATTTTAGCATGCTTCTGGCCCGTTGGGGCGGCCAATGGTTGCAGCATCATGCATCTTGCTCGTTTTCCGTTCCTTTCCTCCTCTCCTTCCTCATCGTTTTCGCACCCTGCCTATACTGTCCTCATGGTTGCTCCTGTCCTCCTGCTGCTACTGATCCTCACCTGCGTCCTCTTCTTGGCTGGCGCGTCTCCCCGCGTGATGGCTTCCACCCTGTCCTTAGGCCTGGAAGATCGACGGGACCGGCAAAGGCCTCCGCGGCAACAGGAGGAGGAGGAGGAGGAGGAGGAGGTCGGGAAGATGGGAAAGAGGAGACCCTCGAGTGCGCGAAGTTGCTTGCGTTTCGCGCTTCGCGGTTCTGTTCCGATTCCTCCTCATTATTTTCTTCTCCTTTGGGGAGCGGCGCGAGAGCGAGAAGTTATTCGCGTTGCGCGCAGCGCGAAGCGCGACGGTAGGCGTCCTTGGTCAGAACGAGCAGGAGGATATAAGAAGGAGGAGGATGAGGAGGAGAAAGAGGAGAAAGAGGAGGAAGAGGAGGAGGAGGAGAAACAAGAGGAGGTGGAGGAGGAAGAGGAGAGGGAGGAGGAGGAGGAGGAGGAGGAGGAGGAGGAGGAGGAGGAGGAGGACTTGAAGTGATATGGCTTAAGGGGCGCGTCAACCTCATGTGGTATGGCCTGTGGCCATCTCCACCCCAGGGTTGACAGGAGGTCCTGCGCCAGAGCAGGCCACCCCAGGGGTGACAGGAAGAACTGGACCTTCCCAGCGCCCAACAACTTCTCGCTGGATCGAGGGAAGACGCGTGTCAGACCTAAGTGTCCAATGTAATTTGCTGTGCTGCATCGCACGGCACGCGCACCCCATGCGCGCGATCCCTTCAGCCGAAATGGCTTCAACAGTTTCAACGCCGGTTTGGGCGCAAACTGCTTTAACAGTTTTAACGCTTGCTGCGCCGCATCGTCTCCGTGACATTTGCAGAGCCTTTCGTGGCGTGGGGGGGATAGCGGATGGGACGGTACGCTTAAAATCTGGGTAGTTGCAAGTTCCCGTGCTGACGATTTGTGGTCGTTTGAGTGAGCAAAAAGTGCGTTCCTATTCTGGGGCGCGGTGCGGCATGGGTTCACGGGTACGCCGGTACATCCAAAAGTAAATCCAAAGTGGCCGCAATTATTTGTTGATATGGTATGCGGTGTTGCGTCTGTCCCGGCCGCGTGGCCGATAATTGGGGGGGTGATGGG
>CAUYUJ010004447.1:93994-106494 GCA_963575745.1 Prorocentrum cordatum
GTCGTAGTAGTAGTAGTAGTAGTAGTAGTAGTAGTAGTGGTAGTAGTAGTAGTAGTACTAGTAGTAGTAGTAGTAGTAGTAGTAGTAGTAGTAGCAGTAGTAGTAGTAGTAGTAGTAGTAGTAGTACTCGTATTGATACTAGTAGTACGGGTAGAAGTAGTATTAGTTGTCGTAGTCGTCGTAGTAGTAGACGTAGTCGCAGTAGTCGTCGTAGTAGTCGTCGTAGTAGTAGTGGTGGTAGTAGTAGTAGTAGTAGTAGTCGTAGTGGTAGTCGTCGTAGTAGGAGTAGTAGTAGTAGTAGTAGCAGCAGTGGTAGTAGTAGTAGTAGTAGTAGTAGTAGTAGTACTACTACTACTACTAGTGGTAGTAGTAATAGTAGTCGCCGTCGTCGTCGTCAGTCGTCATCGTCGTCGTCGTCGTCGTCGGAGTAACAGTAGGAGTAGTCGTCGTCGTCGTCGTCGTAGTAGTAGTAGTAGTAGTAGTAGTAGTAGTAGTAGTAGTAGTAGTAGTAGTAGTAGTAGTAGTAGTAGTAGTAGTAGTAGTAGTAGTAGTAGTAGTAGTAGTAGTAGTAGTAGTAGTAGTAGTAGTAGTAGTAGTAGTAGTAGTAGTAGTAGTAGTAGTAGTAGTAGTAGTAGTAGTAGTAGTAGTAGTAGTAGTAGTAGTAGTAGTAGTAGTAGTAGTAGTAGTAGTAGTAGTAGTAGTAGTAGTAGTAGTAGTAGTAGTAGTAGTAGTAGTAGTAGTAGTAGTAGTAGTAGTAGTAGTAGTAGTAGTAGTAGTAGTAGTAGTAGTAGTAGTAGTCGGTAGTAGTAGTAGTAGTAGTAGTAGTAGTCGTAGTAGTAGTAGTAGTAGTAGTAGTAGTAGTAGTAGTAGTAGTGGTCGTAGTAGTCGTAGTAGTAGTCGTCGTCGTAGTAGTAGTAGTCGTAGTCGTAGTCGTAGTAGTACAAGTAGCTAAACGTACGTGCTTTAATGTGTCGCGCTGTTCACGCGCACCAGCCAAACCAGCAATCCCACCTTGGAAAGTACCCGTACTGGATTCCTGGCTTGTGGCAGCCCTGCGTTCATAGCGATGTTTTTTTTGTGTCCTTCGATGTCGGCTTTAGATCCGACAGCGGAATATTGCATTCTAGGGAGAGTTTCCCGAGAGCGTTTTTTCAAGGATCCAGGAAGCGCAGACTAGGAGCGGGGCATACAAACGCAATCCGGGAACGTTTTCTCAAGGACCCAGGCAACAGAGCAATGCGTGTCACACGTTCGAGTTACTGGCACGCTGCCGCTGGCAGGAAGAATTCGGGCCGACGCTTCAAAAATAAAGAGAACGTCATCAATGTCCCTCACTAAGTGGAGCTGCGTCTCGTCTGGAGTGGTCTACATGTAGTCCTCTGTGTCGACAGCCGGCACCACATAATCTATCTCAGGCAACATCGTAAGTTCTATGTGAAGCTGGGGCTCGCGCCACGAACAGCTGGGGTTTGTGACAGAACAATAGCTTCAGCATCTCCACAGGAATCCTAGTGCAGAGGCGCATCAAGCATTTTAGTTTCTCGGGGCGGGGGATTATGGGGTGGCGGTCTGGGGTCCGTGCCTCGGCAGCATTTTGCACTCTCGCATCCGCACCGCGCATAGTGTTTTCAAGCTTGGTTTTCTCGCCCTGGCGCCGAACACATTTTTGGCAGCATCCTCATAGCGATTGGAGCTCGCTCGGGATGTGGAGGTCGGCAGGGCTAGCGCGCGGCGCCCGCCGTCTCCGTCAGGGTCGCCAGGGCCTGCGCGCGGCTTCCGCCGTTTCCAAGGGTTACTTTTATACATATTTCTTAGTCGGGATTCCCTAGCATGGATTCTTGAGTACACACTCCTTACTACTATTCCCGTGGTGCAGATTCCTGTGTAAAGATTCATTATGTAAAGAATATATAATATATATTCCGGAATCGAGACTGCTTAATCAGGGTTCATTAATTCAGATTTCTGTTGAAAAGAGGTTTCTTCACGGATGATTCATTTTTACAATTACCTTAATGCACACGTTTCATCACAACATATTCCTCACTATGAATAACGTAGTGAGCATTTCGCAGCGATGATTATTTTGAGAGGGTTTTTTTTAGTCTGGATTCCTTAGTGCATGTTTTTTTTGGATAGCACCGTAATGTGGAATCATAATTAAAATTTCTTGGCATGGAGTCTAGAGAAATGATTCTATCGTGCATAGTCCTTTATTGCGGACTCCTCATGGAGGATTTCATCGCCTGTGTTCTTCGGTGAATATTCCGTACTAAGGATGCCTGAGTAAGGATTCTTGAGTAAGGGTCCCTTCGTAAGGACACCGTAAGACATGATTTTGAATACACCTTCCTTATTTCAGATTCTTCGATACAGATTCCTTCGGCCAAATTCCGTAGCAGTGATTTTTTAATCCGTATTCCTTACTCCATATATTGAATCAAACTGTTCTGAATACGTAGTCCTTATTACTCACTCTTTGGTAGCGAATCTTGAACAATGGTTTCTTGGCATGATCCCTTACTTAAAGTTCCTAACGATTCTTGTGTAAGGTTTCCGTACCAACGACTCTTCCGTACAATTTCTTTACAAAGAATTATGTTGTACATGTTTGGTGAATGGTTCGTACTAGGGGCCGGAGCAAGACCACGCATGGCCAAATACCGGCAAACGCGACCAACCAATGCAAAACAATGCCAGACACGACCAACCAAAAACAATCACCTCGGAGTATTGCCAAGCAGTGCCAAACATGACCATGTAACCCCACGGCTTGTGGTCACGTGGTCACATCGCGGTTTTGCCGCGACTAGAATTCGAGTCGCGACAAGACCGCGACCAGAACGCGACTAGAACCACTATATCAACATTGCGATACCACCAAACCCATGCCTTACCACCCCAAACACTGCCAAACACGACCAACCAATGCCAAACACGACCATCCAATGCCAAGCTTTACCCACCAGTGCCAGGAACTGGCAAGAGCAGGACCATTCATTGCCAAACACAGTCGAACATGACCAACCAAAGCCAGGCAATGCCAAGCCATATTGGCACAAGGGTATCAAGACTCAACGGTATCGGCACACCTGAACTGGGAGGTGCGCTGTGGGGCGGTCCACACACCCGGCCAGGACCAGCGTGGAGCGTTGGCTCATCCCCGCGCCGAAGGGGCATCGATAGCCTACGGCCTGTGGCCGGCCACGGGACCAGCGTCTATACGCTTAGAGCGTGGACGCGGGGTAGGCAGCGACAGGCGTCATGTTCGGTGCGCCGGGCAGCGGCGAAGGCTATGAGGTCGGGCCACAGGAGGGCTCTCACCCGGCTGGGAACGCCGCCAGAGCGGGATATGGGTCCACGACGGAGGCCCCTAGCATGTTCATGTTCGGGGCTAGCTGCGATAGTAGTGCGCGTGCCTTTGCGGACGACATTGCGTTGTCTAGCGAAGAGCAGCATATGCACAGGGATACGCTGTCACATAGGGGCCCCGGGCTCACCCCGTCAACGCAGACCCATGCCAAGGTGCCCCAGAAGGGTTTGAAAGTGTACGTTGTCGCTTCGACGAGGGCTGACAGGGAGCGCGCCGTGCCTATTCGGAATTCTACGAGAACCTTTTTGGCGAGCATGTTGTGCGAGTCCATCTGCTGGTTTGAATATGACGACGTGTCTGCGAGGTCATGGGTCGCGAGTAGCATCTTAGCCGTCGCAGACGTCGCAAGGGATGAGCCCACCACGTGGCTCCCACGCGCGGGGGGGCGCCCCGTGCACAAGGAGATCCGGTTAAGGACGCCGGAGGAACTAAACCCATTGTCAGAGCCACCTGAAGGAGGCAGGGTCGAGGGGAAGACAGGCGAGTCGGATAATGACGATGAGAGCGGCGGCGATCGCGAGGGGGCCGGAGGCGGGGGTGAAGTGGGCGACGCGTGGCCGCTGGAGGACGTCGTTCCGTTCGCCGATTATGTCTACAACGCTGTCGGCGTGAATCCATGCGATGTCGGCGACCACTCCGAAGTGCGCTCTCGCTGGCTGGGCCGCCGTGAGACCATGGACAAGCTGATGCATGAGGACTTCTTCGTGGCAGTGATGAACGATGCAGCGTCGATGTCCTGGTCGGGGATGA
This sequence comes from Prorocentrum cordatum, assembly GCA_963575745.1. NCBI lineage: Eukaryota > Dinophyceae > Prorocentrales > Prorocentraceae > Prorocentrum > Prorocentrum cordatum. The sequence continues at coordinate 98,118 of CAUYUJ010004447.1, forward strand.
CGACGAAGCGCCTCGGAGCACAGCATTCTTCGGCCATCGTGCCCCCAAAGTCGGGAAGGCGATCGCCCGGGTGTTTGACGGGCTCCGAGTCCCCATTGCTACGAGGCCCCAGTCGATGTGCGAGCTGCCCGACCGCGCCATCGCGCGCGCCTCAGTCACCGTGCGCGACAACATCCTACCATTTACCGAGCTCGCCCCCAGCGTGCTCGCTACCGCCTACGGGGTATACCTCGCCCCTCTCCTGCTCGCGTACACGTCCATGCTGGGCGCGGTCAACAGCGTGGCTGAGTTTCACGCAGCTCACCGCGGGTCTGGCGCTGTGCTCACCGGCCAGGAAAGCATGGCGCGATATCACTGCGCGCCAGCGTCAGAGCAGGCGTCGGCCCAGTCGCTCGCGGGCGCAGTGCACGGCGCGCACGAGGCTCTTATCGAGCGCGGCGAAAGGTGGCGGGACATGAAGCTCGACGAGAAGTTCAAGCCCACGGAGGGGTCTACGCAGTGCACGAGCATGAAGCACGTCCGGCACCTCGCCGCCGAGTCGCTCCGAATAACACGTGAGCGGGCAGGGGGTCAGGGCCCCGGCGCGCCAGCAACAACGCAGCGGATGGAGGATGTGCTTCGCGCCGATTTCGGCCCCCATGAGTGCCTGAGTGCCGCCTTCGCAGCCATCGGCTATGCGCGAAATGCGCGGCCTGATTTTGGGCGCATGCGAAGCGGGCAGAGGGCGCCCCGAGTGGCCGCCGCATTGCCGCGCGCGATCATGCGCCAGCGCGCTCGCCAGAATATGCGATGTCAACCCGTGCCCGACTACGGGGTGTCGCGCTTCATTCCCGCGCGGGCGCCGCGGCCATGCAGCATCACGACACGAAGAACAACAGAAGCAACACCCAAGCAATGTCAGGGAAACCATCCAGTGCCATGCGCGACCTAGCAACGCCAAGCATAACCAACCAACGCCGCGCAATATCGAGCACGATTGCCCAATTCCGCGCGCGACCAAGCAATGCCACGACATGCGATGTTCGACCATTCAGTGCCGCGCGCAACCGCGAAATGCTGAGCAATGCCAATCATGCGTGGCCAACGCGAAGCAAAACGGAGCACGACAATTCAATGCCAAACGCAACCGTGCAATGCCAAACGCAACCAACCAATGCCATGCAGGAGCACTCGTTGGCAACCGGTTCCAAGCATGACCAGCCAATGCCAAGTGCTGCCTCGCCCGTCGCCGGGGCGCCCCAGAAATGCGCGGGGCGTCGTGCTGGGATTCTCCCACGGGGGCCACGAGTCTGAAACGGATGCCGTCAGGGCCACCCCGGGCGCGCCGCCGTCGACGAACGAAAGGGCGAACGGACCAGACGACGAGGGGCGCCTCTCGGGGGGGAGCGCGACAAAATGTCACGGGGGGCTCTGGCCCCATTTTTTTGATCTCAGCCATCCTGCGGTGTTGCGTCCTCGTTTTGAACAGACAGCGCCCGCGTTCCCCCTCCCGCTGCCCCCCCGCCCACTCCCCATGATCAGCGCCGCCGCCGCCCATTGCGGGGCGCCCCATCGCGCGGTTCGCGGCCCCGCAGGGAGCTCCGCCGAAGGCCGCAGTGGCTGCGTTCACATGCGCCCGCCGCGCCCATGTCAGCACGCCCCTCAGAAGTTTCGCGGCCCAACAGGGAGCCCCGCCGAAGGCCGCAGTGGCTGCGTTCACATGCGCCCACCGCGCCCATTTCGGCACACCACTCGCACGTTTCGTGGCTCCGCAGGGAGCTCCACCGAAGGCCCTAGTGGCTGCGTTCGCATGCGCCCACCGCGCCGATTTCGGCACGCCCCTCGCACGTTTCGCAGCCCCATAGGGAGCCCCACCGTAGGCCATGTGGCTGCGTTCGCATGCGCCCACCGCGCCCATTGCGGCACGCCCCATCGCATGTTTCGTGGCCCCATAGGGAGCTCCACAGAAGGCCCCAATTTCTGCGTTCGCATGCGCGCACGACACTCTTGGCACACCCCTCACGCATTTCGTGGCCCCACAGGGAGCTCCACCGAAGGCTCCAATTCTTGCTTCCGCATGCGCCCACCGCGCCCATTGCGGCACGCCCCCCGCGTGTTTCGTGGCCACCGAAGGCCCCGATTGCCGCGTTCACATGCGCCCACCGCGCCCATTTCGGTACGCCCCTCGCACGTTTTGTGGCCCCGCAGGGGCTCCACCGAAGGCTCCACTTCTTGCGTTCGCATGCGCCCGCCGCGCCCATTGCGGCGCGCCCGTCGCGCGTTTCGTGGCCCCATAGGGAACTCCACCGAATGCCGCAGTGGCTGCGTTCACATGCGCCCGCCGCGCCCAGACCGGCACACCCCTCGCGCGTTTCGTGGCCCCACATGGAGTTCCACCGAAGGCCGCGGTGGCTGCGTTCACATGCGCCCACTGCACCCATTTCGGCACACCCCTCACACGCTTCGCAGCCCCATAGGGAGCTCCACCGAAGGCCGCACTGGCTGCGTTCGCATGCGCCCACCGCGCCCATTTCGGCACGCCCCTGCACGTTTCGCGGCCCCATAGGGAGCTCCACCGAAGGCCGCAGTTGTTGCGTTCGCACGCGCCCACCGCGCCCCTTGCGGCACGCCCCCCGCACGTTTCGTGGCCCCATAGGGAGCCCCACCCTGGGCCGCAGTGGCTGCGTTCACATGCGCCCGCCGCGCTCATTGCGGCTTACCCTTCACGCGTTCCGTGGCCCCATAGGGAGCCCCACCGAAGGTCCTCATTGCTGTTCGCATGCGTCCGCCGCGCCCATTTCGGCACAGCCCTCGCGCGTTTCGTGGCCCCATAGGGAGCTCCACGGAAGGCCCCAATTGCTGCGTTCGCATGCGCCCTCCGCGTCCATTTCGGCACACCCCTCGCACGCTTCGTGGACTCATGGGGAGCTCCGCCGAAGGCCGCAGTGGCTGCGTTCGCGCGCGCTCACCGCGCCCATCTTTCTGCGTCCCTCCCCTGCCTGGTCCGACGAGGGTTCCTCCTGCTTTGTGAGCTCCTGTTGGAGCAGCCCCGTCTTCCTCTAAGCTGCGCGCTGGCGGAGACGCCCCGCAATCATCGCCGAGCCATGGCGTTCCCAGGTGCCCCATGGGCCTCTGGGAATGGAGGCAATGTATATAATGCTTCCCAGCGGGGGCCTGGAGGAGGGGCGCGTGCAAGCTCGCCCTTCGATTGCGCTCCACCACCTCCAGGTCAACTCTACGGCGGCTTCGGACAAGGAGGTCACGGGCCCCACTTCTGCCCGCGGCACAGCCGTGGGGCATGCTCCCAGTGCCCGTTTAGGAAGAACGCGGCCAACACCGCGGCGCGTTGCCACTGTGGAGCCCCGCGCGTGGACCAAGGACAGCAAGTTCGACTTCCGAGGGGGTGCGTGGGCCAACCCACAGGCATCTCAAGGTGCTGGTGTTGCGCATCGCCCTGCTCTCCCTGGTCTTCAGCCCCCTGGTCGGGCCGCCCATGCTGACATCAATGACCTGGGAGAGTCCGAGAGCGCGTCCCTTAAGTCCGCCGACAGCTATCAGAGAGCCCTCGCCAGCAAGAGGGCCGCGAACAAGCAGCGACCGATTCAGCAGCATATTAACAAGGCGGTCAACTCTCTGCGGGCGTCAGGGGACAGCCTGGCTACGGCAGTCTCTAAGTTCGAGGAGATGCAGGGAGCGGTGGAAGAACGGCGAGCCAGAGCTGGGCGCCTTCAGTTTGAATGTCAGCAAGCTGAGGATACCCATGAGCAGTTGGTCAATCAGTTACACGCACAGGTTAAGTCTTCAGATGAGCCAAGTCCTGCCAAATCTGCCCCATGGTTAGTTCGGTCATTACTCGATGGTACCATCGACGACATCCGCATCACGTTGGGGGGTATTCTCGACGAGGCGGAGGGGGGTGGCATCGTTCTTTTAACGGGGGAAAAGAGCAGGCAGACAAACTCGTCACGGGGCTCAAGAAGGGCCTCCAGGAGGCCACCTCCACTCTTTTCAAGAAAGCACTCGAGGCCGCAGCTAAGGCCAAGGGGGAGCGCATGGCACTTCCTAGCAGGCTTCAGACTACACGTAGACGCACTGAGGGCGGCTCTGAGGATAAAGAGAACACCGGACATCACCCGCTGACCCCCGGCCCCGCCCCTGTCTCTTCCAGGGGCGCTTCAGGCCGTCTGAGCCAGCAGCGGCTGCAGCGGCGGCTGGCCCACCAGTGCGAGGGCGGGCTGCGGAGGTCGCGTCGGGCGGCCCAGCAGCTGTCGCACCTGTCGGAAAGGCCGCGGGGAAGGCTCCGGGGAGATTAAGGCGTTAAGTTCCGTGAGTGCTCGTGCTAAAGCCATCGTGTCATCCCCTGGGCTCCATGGCTCTCATTCAGGCCCATTTGCGCCCGTGGGTGCCAGCTTTGTTTCCTCGCCTCTCCTTGGGGCGCCCCAGGGTCCCGACCCGATTTCTCTTGTTTTCGCCGCTGCCAATGTCACTGGCTGGGGGTCAGGGCAAACTTTTTCACGTTCTAGTCTTTCTCGCGTTGTCTTGTTGCAGGAACTCCGCCAGCGAACTCGTGGGGAAGTCGATCGGGCGTCTGCCTGGGCCCTCCGTCAGGGTTGGGAAAGCCTCTGGAGCCCCGCTCTCCCTTGGACCGAATGACGGCACGCGAGGGGCGGGGGGGCGACTTTCGTCAAGGCCTTCGCGGGCCTCCACTCGTTGCGTGAACACGATCGCTTCAGCGGCCGAGCCGTCGGAGGAGTTGCCCAAGGCCCAGGAGGCTCTGCAGTGTGCGTCGCCAGCATCCACTATCTGCACGGCACTGGGCTGTCAGGTGTGAACTGGGATGTTTTTGAAATCTGCGGGCGAGTTCGCGTCGGCGTCGGGTTGGCCGCGGCTTTTGGGCGGTGACTTCAACGTGGGGCCCCCCTTCGTCCATGAATCCGATTCTGTAGATGCCGCTCAGGGGCAACTCCTTGCTCCTGATACGGTGGGCACGTGCTCGACCGCGGGGGGAATGCGGTTGCTCGACTACTTCCTGGTGAGCCGCGGCCTTAGTAAGGCTGTCAAGACGGTCGGGGTGGTCGGGGGCTCGGACCCCACGCCTCATCCCCTTGTGCGTTTGTCCATCTTCCCCCAACTCGCGCCTTTACGTGCCATGCTTTCCGAAAGCCGCCGAGTGTCGGCCTGGATCGGGTGATCGGCCCCGCTCGAGCGCCGCCCGCTGATTTTGGCAGGCTTCGAGAGGAGCTCGGTCAGGCCGCGCGAGTTGCTCGGCAAGGCCAGGGGCCAGCGATTTTGGACGACCTCGCTCGGATATATGAGTCTTGGGCCGACCTTGCGGAAAAAGAGTTGGTTCTCGTCGCTGGCGCTCATCTCCCCTTCCCAGGGCCCCGCGGCAGAGTCCCCGGCGCGGTTTGGAAGCCCGTGGCCGAGATGGACATGAAAGGCCCTTGGCGCCCCGATGTGCTCGCCATTCTCGAAGTTCACGTTTTTTGGCACCTGTTGCAGCAGCCCTGCCGTTCCAAGGATGTCGAAGCGGCGCGGGCGGCTTCGCTCTTCCCCCCCTGGTCGCAGCGAGCCAGGGCAGACAAGTCCTTCTTCTTCGCCAGGCGCGGGCTTTCGCCCGCAGAGCTGTCCCAGGTTCATCTTCGTCGACAGAAGGTAAGGATCTGCTGTCGCTTAGTAAGCCTGCTGTGGTTGCCGAATCGCTGGTGGCCAAGATCAAAGGTAGAGACGCTTGGAGTCAGCGGGTCAAGCGCGGGATTGAGAGAGGGCCCCGCAGGGCCCATCAGGTCACGAGTGCCCCCGAGGTTTGGCCCCCCACCGCTGCCCTTGAGGACGATCGAGTTATCGCGTCGGATCCCTTGTCTATCTTGGCCTCGGAAGCCGCTCGCTGTAAAGCCTTGTGGAAAGCGGAGCTCTCGGCCCCTTCCCCGCCTGGTGATTCCAAGCCGCCCCTCGAGATCGATCTGCCCGATGTCGGCGTTCTTAGGGGGTCAGCAGGGGATGCATGGAGGGGTCCGCGGTGGGCGCCGACCGTTTCCATTTGCGGCACTTCAGTTTTCTGTCCGATGACGTTTTGGAGTGTCTGCTCGAGATTTCTTGCGCCATGGAGATCAGCTCCATCTTGCCCGCCCAGTTGTTTGTCATTGTCTCGATGCTGCTTCCCAAGCCCATGGGGGGATATAGACCCATCGGTCCGGTTGCGGGTCCCTAACGTTTCTGGGGCTGTTGTGACAGGTTGCCCTTTCGCCGCTACGTTCGCCTGCGCGAATTCGATCGACGGTCTTGACAGCATCATCTTGCCGCCCAGTGCTACCTATTTCTTGTGTATCGTCGATAGCGGATTGCGCGCAGTTGGATTTTTCGATGACGTCGTCAATGGCATCGTGGATAGCAGTTTGCAGCTGCAGCGCGTCGTGGTGGGGGGCGTAGGCGCCGCTTTCGCTGTCGACAAGGCCCGCCTCGTGACGTCTAGCAAGATCGCGGGGCAAGCAATCCAGAGACGGCCCGACCCGGCTCTCACTGGTCCCGTTGCGCGTGTTGCCCCCGACCTCGGCGCTGACGACAGCGTCGGCAAGCCGCTCAGACACGAGGGCCTGGACGTCGAGGCCAAGAAGCGCTGTGCTGCAGCTCAGGCTAGAGCGAGGCGAACCAAAAAGCCCAGTCGAACCCGCGGCAGGACATGTAGGAACATCGGGGTGGCCGGCCCCCTTCCCGCCGCTACGTCTACGTATGCTTCCGAGGTTCATGGCGTAAGCGACGGTGGCCTCTTCGTCTCGGACGCAGTTTCGCTTCGGCTCTGCAACCTAGTGCTGGGGGCCGCAGCCTCTCCATTTTACTTCTCCTCGAAGAAGGCCCCGCGTGGCTCGCCCAGGTTTCCCCCGTCCTCCGTTGGGCCAGGGAGATTTGGAGAGCGAGACTGAGTTCGCACCCCTTGCGCCCTCAGTTTTCTTCAGCTCCGAACCTTTTTCGATTGTGTGTTCGGCCGGCCCTGGAAAACTTGGCGTTCGGTTGCGGGCTCTGTGTCGGTCTTTCGGCGCCCCCCTTCGTCGCCTCGGCTGGGCTGCCAAGAATTTCGCGACCCTTGTGGCTGATCAGAGGTGCGAAGTTTCGCTTGTTTTGTTGTCTCCAGGCTTGTTGGGGCTCCTGCTAAAGGGCGCTGCGCTTCGCCAACTTGAACGCCGCGTCGGAGATCGGTTTGGTTTTCCCGACAGAGTTTGTTTTGATGTCGTCCCCCAGCTTCTGCGGTCCGAAAGGTACACCCCCCTGGAAAAATGAGACCTTTCGGGCCGTGGCCCCAGGGCCCCTCTGGATTCGGATTTACGCCAGCGGCTACAAGCACCCTCGGGAGTGTCCATTGGGCTGCCGCGACACTTTGCACCGCGGGAGATGCAAGTGTCCTGCTCTTGCAGATGAGCGCCTCGCTATCGTTGGTAAGCACATCCTCGGAACCATCGACGGCCACGCTACGAGCCGTAATCTGTTTTTCTGTGTCACTAGGGGAGGTCTGCTTAATGCTGGGGACGTGCGTCCTGGGCCTCTGGCAGAAGGGCCCTGGGTGGCCGAATGGTTCGTTGATCCTCCTGAAAATGAGTCTTCACTGGAAGGTGATATTTTTGCAGGCGGCTCTTGCGCGCGGCATCCCATCAGAGCGTTGTGCCGCGCCGCTTGGTGCTGCGGCGCTTCTATGGGCGGGGTGCGTTTGCGTGGGGTCCGTTGCCCAGTGCGCCCGCCTCTCAGACAGTCGCCTCAGGCAGCTGAATGCTCAGCTTTCACTGGCAGTGTCATGTGTTTAGCGGGGCCGTCGACAGTTTTCCCCAATCAGAGCTTTGGGGTCCTAGCGGATTCATATCACTAGGTTAGGTTTGCCGCCGATTTTCGGTGCACACCCGGGCGCCCGGGTGCCCGGGGGTGCCTGGGTGCCCGGTTTGCCGCCGATTTTCGGTGCACGCCCGGGCGCCCGGGTGCCCGGGGGTGCCCTATAGCCCTATGGCCCAACAGCCCTATAGCCTTACAGCTCTATAGCCCGATTGTGCTATAGTTCTATAGCCCTATAGCCGTATAGCCCCATAGCTCCGTAGCCCGATAGCCCTATAGTTCCATAGCCCAGTAGCCCCATAGCCCCATAGCCCTGTAGCCCTATAGCCCTACATCCCTATATCACTCTAGCCCATGCAGCCCCATAGCCCTATAGCCCAATAGCCCTAGCCCAGTGGCCCTATAACTCTATAGCCTTATAGCCCCATAGCCCTACAGCCCAATAGCCCTGTAGCCCTATAGCCCGATAGCCCTACAGCCCAATGGCCCCATAGCCCCAATAGGCCTCTAAAAGCCCCATAGCCCTATATACCCGTAGCCCTACAGCCCCATAACCCTATAGCCCAATCGCCCTATGGCCCTG
>CAUYUJ010004447.1:111494-121494 GCA_963575745.1 Prorocentrum cordatum
TAGTAGTACTAGTAGTAGTAGTAGTAGTAGTAGTAGTAGTAGTAATAGTAGTAGTAGTAGTAGTAGCGGTGCTACTACATGTAGTTATCATCAGATTATTGGTAGTAGTTGTATTTGTAGTAATAGTAATAGTAGGACTAGTAGTAGGACTAGTAGTAGTAGTAGTAGTAGTAGTAGTAGTCGCAGTAGTAGTCGAAGTAGTAGTAATAGTGGTAGTAGTAGTAGTAATACTAGTAGCGATAGTGGTGGCAGTGGTAGTAGTAGTAGTAGTCGTAGTAGTAGTAGTCGTGGTAGTAGTGGTGGTGGTGGTGATAGTAGTAGTAGTAGTAGTAGTAGTAGTAGTAGTAGTAGTCGTAGTAGTAGTAGTAGTAGTAGTAGTAGTCGTAGTCGTAGTCGTAGTCGTAGTCGCAGTAGTCGTCGTCGTAGTAGTAGTAGTAGTGGTAGTAGTAGTAGTAGTAGTAGTTGTAGTAGTCGTAGTGGACGTAGCGTAGTAGTCGCCGCGGCGGTCGTAGTAGTCGTAGCAGTCGTGGTAGCAGTAGTAGAAGTAGTAGTCGTGGTAGTAATATTTGTAGTAGCGGCCTTACTAGTAGTCATGCTAGTAGTAGTGGTAGTAGTAGTCGTCGTAGTAGTAGCAGTAGTAGTGGTAGTCGTGGTAGACTTCTACTACTACGACTACTACGACTATTGCGACTACTACTACTACTACTACTACTACTACTACTACTACTACTACTACTACTACCACTACTACTGCTACTGATACTACGACTACTACTACTAGTGCTACTACCACTACTACTACTACTACTACTACTACTACTACTACTACTACGACTACTAGCACTATTACTACGACTGTCACTTCTATTGCTGCTACGACTACTACCACTTCTTCTACTACTAATACTACGACTACTACTACTACTACTACTACTACTACTACTACTATTATTACCACTACTACTACGACCACTGATACTACTACTACTACTACTACTACTACTACTACTACTACTACTACTACTACTACGACTATTACTACTACGACCACCACTGTTACTACTACTACTACTACTACTACTACTACTACTACTACTGCTACTACGACGACTATTACTACTACTACTACGAGTACTACTCCTACCACCACCACTACTACTATTTTTTGTTACTACTACTACTACTACTACTACTACGACGACGCCGATTATTACGACTACTACTACTATTATTATTTATACTACTACTACGGCTACTACTACGACTACGACTACGACTACGACGACTATTACTACTACTACTACTACTACTACTACTACTACTACTACTACTACCCCCACTACTACTATGTTTACGACTAGTACTACTACTCTTACTACTACTGTGACTGCTACCACTACCACCACTACTACTATTACTACTGCTACTGCTACTACTGCTACTATTATTATTACTACTACTAGTACTACTTCTACTACTACGACTACGACCACGACTACGACTACGACTACTACTACTACGACTACTACTACTACTACTACTACTACTACTACTACTACTACTACTACTACTACTACTATTACTACTACTACGACTACTACTATGGGGGAGGGGTGGTGGGGAGGGATGATGGCGCGGGGGGAAAATGAGGAAAAGTCAAAAAGAGGAGGGGGAATGGGTGAGGGGGCCTGGGGCGCGGGGGGGGTGGGATGCTGCGCTGCTGACGAGTTCTCCGTGCTCTTACGTGTGAGAAGAGCAAACGACTGGTCCGCGCGCGCTCAACAATGCATCTTTTCGGCAAAGGGCCTCTGTCGATGCGCCACCACTCATGCCGAACATGTGAAGCAATAGTGTACCCGTCTTAGCCCGTCCATTGTCCATTTTCCGGAGCACGCTTTCAGCTCGGGCTTCTGCTGCGTCCTCTTCACATTCTCTGAACCCGAAATCCCAATGGGGGACGTCAGCAATTCGGACGGGGTCTTTCGGCCCGTAGGTCTTGCTTGTTTTGGGAGCCTCGGGAGGTAGATTTGGACATTCGGGCTGATGGCTCGGTTTTACGGGAGCAGCGGATTTGGCTCCTGGCCAGGGCGCAATTTTTTTTCAGGGCTTTGCAGGGTCCATATGGACGGATTACCCTGGCGGGCGCGCCCAGTCTATCGCAGGCGCGGGGCTCTCCTCGTCGTCCTCCGCCCGTGGAGGTTTCCAGCTGTTTCCTCGGAGTCTCCAGAGGCCCCAAGTGCATCCGGATTCCCAGAAATGACCAGGCACGTCTTGTATTCGATCCTGAAGCCTTGGGCCTTGATTTCTCTCTCACACCTTTGGGCGGGGCTATGATTGGGATAATTCGTTCGAGCGCTCTGGAACGGCCGCGGCGCCCGATGCATCCCCCAGAAGACGGGATGTCAGAGATCCCCGACTGGTTCCAGTCTAATTTTTGCCCCAGTTCTAGCTTTTGCCTTACCACCTCCCCCTCCCCTTCTCCTTCGTGCCTGCTTTCGGATCGGCGGAGGTCAGGAGGATCCGGCCCCCCTCGCGCGAGGCGGTCATTATCACAGTCTGCCCTCCCTGTGCGTCGTGATGTTGGCCCAGGTCAACTACATCGTCTCGCTGGTTGTCGTCATCCCCACAGCGGCAGGGTGGCCCTCACCCCTTTCGCTCAAGACAGGGGGTCCTGAGGAACAGGTATCCGGAGGTTTTCGGCTTCCTGACTCGGGATGAAACGACGCTGGTCCACGGGAGTGTCCCATGATCGAGGAATTGTTCTATTCCTAAACCGCAGGCGGGCCTTTTGAGAGCTTTCGACCTTTTTCATCCTCTTATTGAATCGCTTCGCTCATTCCGCCGGCCCGTGATATGGCATCGTTGGTTTTTGTCTGTGTGTTCGTTGCCCATGTTGCGCTCTTGGGGGCGGGTGTCGTTCGGACGCGTTGCGTGGGGAGTTTTGATGGTGAAGCAGTTCCCTGGGGGTCGTCTCTCGATGGGGCGAAATAGAGTCGTCGTCAAGATGCTTCTTTGGGGGGCCTCTTGGGGTCTGTTGAGAGGCCGTTCGGGGGCGCCTGGGAGACATGTTTGAAGCCTTCTGGGGCTTCTTTTGGGCCTCCTGGGAGTCTCCTGGGGCCTCTTGGCGACATCTTGGGGCCTCTTGGAGGCCTCTTGGGGCCTCTTTGGGACCTCCTGGGCGCCTTCTGGGACGGAGGGCTCCATTTTTGAGTTCTCGGTATCCCTCCTGAGTCCCTCTTGGGCCCGTCTTGGGGCCTCTTGGTCCGTCTTGGGCGGCACTTGGGCCGTCTTGAGGGCTCTCTTGGGTCGTTTCGGCGCCGTCTTGGGAGCTTCGTGGGCCGTCTTGGAGCGGTCTTGGGGGCCTCTTGGGCCGTCTTGGAGCGTCCGGAAGCCGAAAAAGCCAGAACACAAAAAACATCGAAAAAACCAATGAAAATCAACGATTTTGGCCTCTTGGGGCTCTCTTCGGAGGCCTCTTGGAAGGCTCTTGGGGCGTCTTGGAGGCCTCTTGGGCTGTCTTGGGGGCCTTTTGGGCCGTCTTGGGGTCATCTTCGGCGTCTTCGAGCGCTCTTTGGGCGTCTCGGGGGCCTCTTGGGCAGTCTTGGGGGCCTCTTGGGGCACTCTGAGCGCGCTCTGGGGAGCCTGAGAGGCCGCACCCAGAAGGAAAACCATCTCTGAGTAGACTTGGTCGGGCGGCGGTCGGGCGGCGACCGGGCGGCGACCGGGCGTTGGTCGGGGTACTTTTCGCCGGGGGACCCCCAGGGGCCGCCCCGCGCGCGCGAACTAGAAATACTGTTAATACTGTTAACCAGTTACCGGAGATCTTAGCACGCCCTGGCCCGTTGGGCCGGCGAATTCTTGACCTCTTGCTGCCTTGTTCGCGCGCTACACGTCACGCGGTGCGTGCGAATATCGCAGTCGGTCTTTGGCACGCGCGTTCGAATACCGCAGTCGCCGAGAGTCCGAAACGCGTCGCCATCAACACAGTCATTGAGATCGGGAGTACACAAAGCGCTATCGGTGTCTGTATCATTGCCATTTCTCTGCGCTTTGTCTCCTCCCTCCTTGTTTTCCCAGGTATGCCGCCTCACTGGGGGAGCCCAGCACTGTGTACTTCGGCTTCGTTGTCGGTGTCAGCTCCTTGATCACGCCTTTTGCAGCCAGGCCCCGAGTTTCACTGTGCCCCGTCCGCCCTTTGTTGAGACAACATCAAAATCATACGATCGATTTGGTCCAGCTGGGGCTGATTGGCGGGGCACCCACCCCGCGTCCACGGTTGGGGGGAACTTTTCTGATTTTGCCCGCACCCGCTCGCAATTTCAGGGACCCTTCCCCGCACCGTTGGGGATACATGGTCGAGGGTTTGGCCCCCCCCCCCCCCAATGCTAATGCCATCGGGCCCCCCCCCCCCCCCCGCGCGATGCCCCCCCCCCCGGTGGGCGTGGGCGTGGCGTGGTGGCTCCCCCCCCTCTCTGTGGATGTGGTGTGGGTGTGGTGTGTTGCTGTGGGTGTGTGCGGTGTGACGCCATGGTCCTCCTCCACCCCTTCCCTCCCCCCCTGTGGGTGCGGTGTGGGTGCGGCGTGTGGCTGGGATTGGCGTCATGTTGACAGCTCCAGTGCTCGACGTCGCCGCCGCCGCTGGTGGTGCTGTCGACGTCGTCGTCGTTGTCGTCGTCGTCGTCGTTGTCGGTGTCGCCGTCGTCGTCGTCGTCGTCGTCGTCGTCGTCGTCGTCGTCATCGCCCTCCTCCTCCTCCTCCTCCTCCTCCTCCTCCTCCTCCCCCCATCCCATCTGGGGGGGTGGCCGAGGACCCTGGGACCCATCCCATCTGGGGGGGTGGGTGCGGGGCCCTTGGGCCCTGAGCCCGCGATCATATATCGGGCCCTTGGCTGCCTGCCTTCCTGCACCAGGGTCAGAGACGGATAGTTTGGAGTAGAGAGAGTAAGAGAGACAGAAAGAGGAGGATTGGCAGGAGGAGTACCAACAGCCGTAACAGTAGCATTAGCAGCATCGGTAGCACTAGCAGTAGCAGAAGCAGTGGCAGTGGCAACGCCCTTAGCAGTAAGCCGAGGAGTAACAGTCAAGCTTGCCAGCTCGAACAAGTCAGCCGGCCCCAACCGCTCCCGCCCTGCCTCGCAGGACGAGAATCAATTCCGGCGCAAGTGGACATTGGGTCGGGGGTTGCTAGAGGTGCCTCTGCCCCAAGGGGCCCCCAGCTTTTCGTTCAATGTTGGAGTCCCTCGGGCCCTCTGGGTCTCATGAGGGGTGCCCTGGATGCCGTGGGGGCCTCCCTGGAAATCCTGGGGGCATCTAGCGCCAGGGGCACTTCTAGCGACACCCGAATTGAGGCTGGCGCGCGCTCCCTCCTGGCGAAGTGAAGGTGCTCGCGCGCGCGGCCCCGTTGTCGACGACTTCACGAAGGAAACGCATGGTTCCTCGTAAGCGGGAACACAGCTAGGCGGGCCAGGCTTGGCTTCGCTCCGAGGCTGCGATGTATCCATCACCGCCGCCTGGGGGATCGCCCTTCGGGGACCTCGGCATGCGGCGGACATGGATACATGCGGGACCCCCCAAAAGCGAAGCCTTTTATCTGAGACGGTAGCGCCGTTCCGCTCGCTGGCGCGCGGCCCAATTTCCAACAGGATTGTCGATCGAAAGGCATGCGACGCCCCAAAGCGGGAACATCTGTTTTGTGAACACATTGAGTAGCGCTTCGGCGACAACGACTATTCGTTCTACCAGTCGCGGCCCCAGTGCCGTGCGTTCGGCGAGTTAAAAGCATGCGCCTTGTCTTTGGTGGAGCTCAATTTTCAAGAGAGCTCAGCACGGCCCTTGGGCGACAGCGGCATTTTGCCCTTCTGCGCGCGATGTGCGCCGCGCCCGCGTCGGCGACCAGAATGCGGAACCGCACGCTGGGATGCCTTATGAGGGTGAAAGCGAGTGAGTGTGAGCATGTACGATTGAGAAGTAAGGGTAGATCTTAGAGTAGACATTGAGGTGACCGTCGCTAGCGAAACAGCCGGCATTGCCCGCTCCAACCCGATTTGTCGAATTAGAGTCATCGTCGACACAACCCGTTCTGCGAAGCTGCAGAGATTCTGGCGGTGATCCGAGCGGGGAAGGCAGGACGGTTGCCGTCCCAAAAAGTCCTGAACTCACCTCGGCGCGCGAGCTGCGACGCGCAGGCAAGGTTGTACGACACCCGCGCAGGGGTGCACGCTGCATGGCGACGTCGACAAGACGCGGCTTCCCTGAATCATGAGCTCGCATGCGAGGTGAACGTGGGGTTCACCGCGCATGTGCGCGCATGCCGCGCCGCCCCTGGGCGTGCAGATGTTCATTGTCCCTTGCGGGCGTAAGCAGGTGCCGCGCCAACGCGAGAGCAACTGGTTGTTTTCTCGCGCGCGGCTTCACTTGCGATCAGCTTGGCGGCCGAGTAAACCGGCGCCAAGGCGAGAGCAACATTTTACTTGTTGGTGAGGCTAGTACGCCGCGTCCCGACAAAGCAACGCCTCTTGCAACGCCTTCGACATGACTCCGGGGGAGGAGGGAGGAGCAGCAGCACAGCAACACCGGGAGGTCACCAAATTAGAAGGCAGCACCGAAGACAGCTGCTCAAGCACACATGCGCACCAGCTAGGCCGGTACTCCGATCAGCGAGACGACCTGAACTACCCTCGCGACGGCCAGGATGCAGCGTCTGCTGGTGCAACTGTTGGTGCAGTTCTTGCACCAAAGGCAGCAGCTCCAGCGATATCGACGACATGGGTCTTGCTGCCACCAAAGCCATCAGGGATGGGGGTGTACTAGTCATGCACTTTCGCCAGTTGCACCCTGCTGGGGCGAAAAGACAAGACACGGGGGTGAAGCAACTCGAGTGCCAAAAAACTATTCAGTTGAAAAAGGACGAGGGCGAGCTCACCCTGCTTTTTTCCTTCCTTTTTCCCCCGCCCTCGCAATCTTGACCTGGACTTTTCACTCTCGCAGCCTACGCTGACGCTCGACATCTGCGTGCGCCAGTGTGGAGTCGTCCTCTCCTGCACGGCTCCTGCTTTGCCTCCGGTTTGCCGCGTGCTGCGCTTCACCTTCCCCTGCCACCCTTCTCTGGGAGGTAAGGGAGGAGGAGGAGGAAGAGGAGGAGGAGGAGGAGGAGGACAGAAGGACTGAGAAGGATTGGGATGAAGGACGGGGGGGAGGAAGAAGGCGGGGAGGAGGAGGAGGAGCAGGACAAGGAGGAGGAGGAGGAGGAGGAGGAGGAAGAGCAGAAGGAGCAGAAGGAGCAGGAGGAGGAGAAGCACACCTGCCTGGAACGACCACTTGTATTCAGCCGGGCCTGGCCGAGTGTAGTCCTCACTCCTCCTCGTTGGTCCCCACAGCCCGTGCGCATGCTTGTTCAGCCCTGGGACAGAGCGCCTGTAAATGGAAGAAGGGATGCGCCGTACCGCCGGACGTTATGCAGCGCGGGGGGCAGTTACGGATCTCCCTCCCGTCGTATCGGACGCCTGGGGGGGGCGGTTGGGCGTGGGGGTCTAAGGGACCTGCGGTGCGCAGCTGGTTCGGACCCCGCCGCCGAGCGCCTTCTTCGATGCCAGGGGCGCCTGCGACGGCGCTGGGAAGCGCCAGGGAAATCAGCTGCTCCCCGCTTTCGTCTGACCAGGTCCTGGCATGAGGGGGGAGGGCGACTTGGAGGAGGTCTCATACCCAAGTTTTGTCCCACATCTCGGCGTCTTCCCTCTGGCTCGGCCTCCAGGGACTTGTTCTGGGCGCGAAGGCTTCATAATGAGACACAGCCGCTGCATTCGCCGCGCGGTCCTTGCCGGGTACACGGATGCTTGGTGTGGCTTGATCTTCCGTGCAGGGGAGGCGGGCGTCGAGTTTCAGCCAATTGCTTGATTGCCGTCTGCGCGTCACGGGCGCCCGTCAGGGTGTGGACGAAGGTGATTCGGGCCACCAGCTTGAACACCGTGCTCCTCATCAACGCTTCCATCTGTCTCACGTGCCTAGGGCGCTCAACCTGTCTGACGCTTTCTCAGATCGCTCAGCGATGACAACCTGCCTCTCTTGTCCGCGCCCGTGGCATCCCAGATCTTTTCTAAAGTCTCATAAATACTGCTGCCCCAAAGAAGAGCCCGCTGGGTCTTCCCGAAGAACCCGCCGCCACGCTTCCATCTGTCTCATGAGCCCAGGGTGCTCATACTGTGTTCCTTCTCTGCCTCTTCGTGGTGATTTTCAGAGCCAGAGGTGGCCATCCGAGCCAAGCGCTTCCTGGGATCTCCGAGCCCTTCAATGGCAGTTCCAAGATACACGGAGCACTCAAAGGACCACCCCCACGACGATTCAGAGAGGCAGGGCGGGTTGCAGACCGCTAGTTCCTTCCACTCCTGTTCCTCCGAGTCCGCCTTGTAGAGAAGGTCCTTTGTGGCTTCTGGGTGCGTCTTGGTCGTCTAGGGCCTTCTTGGAGACGACCTTCGGGCATTTCTCAATGTGTCTCATATAGCCTCGGCGATGTCAGGATCCTGTCGCGTCTGTTAGCCCCCCTCGTGCGGAAGTCAGGCGTGCCATCCTACCGACGGGGTCTTGCGCCGCCGAGGTGCTCCCTGATGTACGTGGCCGCGAGCTACTCCGGATGAAGCCGAGGGGGGGCTCGCACGCTCGAGGGACGCCGCACGATCACCTCATCGACACCTGGCGGGCCGATCCTGGGCACAGGATCGGTTTACGTGCGTCCCCCTGGTCAAGCCAGGAGGGCGTGTACAGTGAACCCGTGTGGTAAGGATGCGCGATGATGGTGCAAGGGCCTGGGACGCTCACTTCGAAGCTTTTCGAGCGGGGCGCGGCCAACGAAAGTGGCGCAGGATGGACCGAGGAGGTAAGGATGCAAGGGTACCCTTGGGAAGGTTGCCCATCCTTTCTATGCGGGTTGGCTGTACATCGATCCTGGTTTGAGGCCGTCCGGGCTCGGGTATGCTGTCAGGTCACGTCCCCCCCGTAAATGATGCCGACCGGCTCTGTCTCCGACGCGGATCGTGGATCGAGAGCCCCTTTGCGGAGAGCGGGCTCCATGTTTGTGTCTGCACATTTCGGTGGAACCGTGACGAGAGCAGCCATCTGCGCACGATTACCGCAGCGCCAGGCCCTCCCAAGCCACAGGTGGATCTGAGTGCTGGCGAAGTTGAACAAATGTTTTGACAGTCCAGGTCGCCGGAACAGGTTCCGCCACCGTGCTTGCGGAGCTTTTTTTGTGGCGACCCGTCAAGAGACGCCAAGAAGTGCGACGCCGACAAATGTCGTCCATTGGTTCTGGGAGGGCGACGCATGTGATGGTCTTGGAGCGCGTATCATGTGACACGCTCTTCCGCGCGCTCGAGAAGGCTGGAACATTACTACCATTCTTATTGAAGATCCAGGGACGCCTCTCTTCCCCAGATCCAATAATGGCAATTTTTAGCAATTCGCTCCTCCGCAGAGAGAAGGCCATAATATGCAAGACGATGCCTTTTTCGTGCAGGGGAGGGTGGATGTGGAGAACCATCGCGAAAACAGTTTCGGGGCGTCTCGTTACCCTCTGATGACCTTCTTGGGTGGGCTTGTGGGGAATCTCTGAGCGTGTGTTGGGGGCCACGTGAGGCCCCATTGGGCTGTCTTGAGACGTTATGGTCTCTGGGTGTTCTCCTGGCCTGCCTTAGCAGCCTCTTGGGCCGTTTTGGCCCCCCCCTCATGGCCACAGATCTTCTCGTGGAGCTTCTAGATGCCATCTTGACCACCCTTGGGTAGCTGTTGGGCAGCTTTGGCTGGGGCCATCTTGGGGTCCTCTTAAGCTTTCCGGAGGCGCCATGCAAATTGTGGGACAGCACGCATACGAGCCATGGTTTCTCTGGGATTTTGGCTGTCTGGAACCTCTCTTGGAGGCCACTTAGGCATCGTGAGATGTTTCCTCGGGCTGTCTTCAGCATCTTGGAGGCTTGGCAGACCGCCAGGGGGACGTCAGGGCGACATTCGAG
>CAUYUJ010004447.1:126494-128994 GCA_963575745.1 Prorocentrum cordatum
ATGTGGTGGAAACAGTAGGACAGTGGAGGGTACAGTGGTGGTGGGGACAGTGGTGAAGGCGGTGGCGAGGACGGCGGTGGGACAATGGGACAGAGGTACAGTGGGGACAGTGGTGGGGACAGTGGGGACAGTGGTGGGAACAGTGGGACAGCTCAGTGGTTCGAACCGGTAGTGACCCCCCCCTCCGGTTTTCGAGGGGGGGGGGGTTCGAACCGGTAGTGACCCCTCCCGGTTTTCGAGTTCGAGGGGGAGGGGGGGGAAGGGGGTAGGGGAAGTGGAGGGGGGTTGTTGCCGGGGGAAGGGGGGTGGGGGGGTGGGCGGGGTTCAGCCCAGGGGGGGACTGGATTTTCGGAGGGGGGGGGAAGGACCCCGGGGTTTCCCCGAGGAGAAGGGGGCGGCAATTTTCAGCAGTAAAGCGGCTGTGGAATCACGCTCTTCCTATTAATACTAATACTACTACTACAATACTACTACTACTTCTACTACTACTACTACTACTACTACTACTACTACTACATACTAACTTACTACTAGTTTACTACTAGTACCACTACTTTAATACTACTACTACTATACTTCTTCTTTACTTTCTACTGACTATTCTACTACTTCTACTACTCTGTACTACTACTAATCGTACTAATACTACTACTTACGACTACTACTACTACTATTACTACTATTACTACTACTACTACTACTACTACTACTACTACTACTACTACTACTACTACTACTACTACTACTACTACTACTACCAGTGAGTGCTTTCACCGCTAAGCCGCATCTGGGCAATTATTAATTGTGGGCGTTCGCCGGTGCTAATATAACGCTCCGTGCAGGGCGGGCGCGTTGCCGTGGGCTGGACCACCCCATGGGGCGGCCGACGAAAGTCATTTTCTCTATTCAGGAGATTGCAACAGGCATCTCGTAGGACAGGGGCGGCGAGGGGAAAGAGAAAAGGAGTTGAAAAGAGGTGCGGTGAGGAAGCAATAGGTACGTAGTTACGGTCGGAGGGGGGAAAAGGAGGAGTTTTTCCGGTCGAAGGGGGGCAATCATTATTCATTTGTCGGTTTTGGTGCGGTGATGAACATATCGTTCCGCTGAATCAGCCCCCGCGAATTGTTTATTTTCGTTTCGGTACTCACGGTAACACAGGTGGTGTTCAATGGCTTCATGAGGATACGGAGCCGCGAAGCGTGTAAGGGGGTGCGGCGTAATGGTTGACATGCTGACGGCAGAGGCAGAAGAGGAAGGAGGGGGAGGAGGAGTGAGGAGGGATGGTGACGATGATGATGGCGATAGTGATGGTGCTGTTTTTCCCCATATCCTAAGGATTGGGTTTCTTGTTATTACTCTGACGCCTCCCACTGCTCCTCCTTCCTCCCGCTCGCGCCTCCCTCCTCCCAATGATAACCACCAGATAAGACAAGACAAGATAATATACTACAAGATAAGATAAGATAGCACAATATATGATAAGGTAAGATAAGATATATGACAAGGACTCGATAAGATAGGACTCGATAAGAGAAGATGAGACTCACTCTCACTCAGACTCACTCACAGTCACAATCACTCACACTCACACTCTCTCATGATCACAAAACGCTGCCAGGGGCATCATTTGGGAGCCCCAAGGGGGAGCCACCCTGGCTGATCTCACGAGCCCGTTCGCGCCGATTTGGTGGGACGTCTCAGCTAGAATTGCCGTTTGGCGCCCCCAACATGTATCTCTTGAGAGCCTCATGATCACAAAACGCTGCCAGGGGCATCATTTGGGAGCCCCAAGGGGGAGCCACCCTGGCTGATCTCACGAGCCCGTTCGCGCCGATTTTGGTGGGACGTCTCAGCTAGAATTGCCGTTTGGCGCCCCCAACATGTATCTCTTGAGAGCCTCATGGTCACAAAACGCTGCCGGGGGCATCATTTGGGAGCCCCAAGGGGGAGCCACCCTGGCTGTTCTCACGAGCCCGTTCGCGCCGATTTTGGTGGGACGTCTCAGCTAGAATTGCCGTTTGGCTCCCCGAACATGTATCTCTTGAGTGGCTCATGGTCACAAAACGCTGCCAGGGGCATCATTTGGGAGCCCCAAGGGGGAGCCACCCTGGCTGATCTCACGAGCCCGTTCGCGCAGATTTTGGTGGGACGTCTCAGCTAAAATTGCCGTTTGGCCTCCCCAACATGTCTCTCTTGAGAGCCTCATGGTCGCAAAACGCTGCCAGGGGCATCACTTGGGAGCCCAAAGGGGGAGCCACCCTGGCTGATCTCACGAGCCCGTTCGCGCCGATTTTGGTGGGACGTCTCAGCTAAAATTGCCGTTTGGCCTCCCCAACATGTCTCTCTTGAGAGCCTCATGGGCACAAAACGCTGCCAGGGGCATCATTTGGGAGCCCCAAGGGGGAGCCACCCTGGCTGATCTCACGAGCCCGTTCGCGCCGATTTTGGTGGGACGCCTCAGCTAGAATTGCCGTTTGGCCTCCCCAACATGTCTCTCTTG
>CAUYUJ010004447.1:131494-313994 GCA_963575745.1 Prorocentrum cordatum
CCGCATGGCCACATGCTTATGCCATCCCGGCCACGGGCCTTGTGCTCTTTTCAGTTGTTCGTTTCCTTTTGGGCCCCCAGCCTGACCCAAAGCAGCTGAGTTTTTTCAGGAATTCGGTGTCCGAGTGTCCTTTCGGACACCAAGTACATTACATCCATAGTTATCAATCGCTT
Source organism: Prorocentrum cordatum (assembly GCA_963575745.1). Classification (NCBI taxonomy): domain Eukaryota; class Dinophyceae; order Prorocentrales; family Prorocentraceae; genus Prorocentrum; species Prorocentrum cordatum. The sequence goes on from CAUYUJ010004447.1 coordinate 131,668, forward strand.
GTCTGATTCCGCCAGCCCGTACTATGCCATCGCAGTCGTTTGCCTGCGCGTTCGTGGCCTCTGAGAGCCTTTGGGGGGCCTCGGGGCCTCCTTTTGGGCATCTTTTGAGGGCCTCCAGGGGGCCTCCTGGGCACTCTTGGGGACCTTTTTCGGCCTCCTGGGGGCCTCTTGGGGCGGAACGGCTCGAATTGGTGGTTCGTGCTCCCCCTCTTGGGACCCTCTGGGGGCCGTCTTGGGGCCCTCTTGGGCGATTTTGGGCGCCTCCAGTCTTGGGGGCCTTCGGGGGGGCCATCGTGGAGCGCTGGATGCCCGAAAACGCGAATAATCGGAGGAACACGAGGCAAATCAATTATTTTTGCTTCAGGAGGAGGGGGATGTGGCATGTCACGCCCTACTGCATTAATGCACAGGCCCGAGAGCTTCCTGATGTGAGCCCACGCTGTACGCACCACGCGTCTGGCAACATGGAAGGACCCTCCATTGATCAGCCGCGCTTGTAGTAGAGAGTGACAGCACCAGTTTCCAAACCCGGCGATTTTCAGACCACGGCGTGTTGGGCGTCGCGTAGTGGGGGGGGGCGATACAGGGGGGGTAGCCAGGGCTACAGAGAAGGGGACCCTAGGGTCCTTAAGGGGCTCTTGAGGGTGCAAGAGGGACGCTTTCGGGAGCCCGAAAGGTAAACCTTTTTCCACTCCCCACTCATGCCAGGAGGGGAAAAACACACAGACACACTTCATCGTCGATTTACCAGGAAACTATGGGAACATATGGGCAGTGGGGGGGAAGGCAGGAACCCAGAAAATATAGGACAGTATCGGGAATCCTTTTATTTGTGTGTATTTGTGTGTGTGTGTGTCCCAGGGCCCCTTTCACTGTGGCCCCCCACATTCAGCGACGCCCAAACGTGCCAGCTGCTCTGCCCTCATCTTGCTGCTCCTCCCGCTCCTCGTCATGCTACCACAGTTTCGTGCGCGTGATGCGAAGCGCCCACCATCGCAGGAGGACCGTGGCTGCGAGCGCGCTGCGATTAAAAAACGATTGTGCCGAGCGAGGGAACGTTGACACGGCCAACGTCCACGGAAGGTTTGGTTCGCGGAAGCGCCCTTCCCGCGAGGAAGGGGACCCGTGGCGAGGCTTGGGTTGTGATCTGCATCATTTGTCTTGGGAGAGCAGCGATTGTTGGGAGACCCAAGCTCGCTTTGCTGACCACTCGTTGTTTAGTCGATGGGGCGAAGAGGAACAGGGCCGACGTATCACTGATTGGTCCCAGGGAACTTGTAGCTGGCCAGGGCGGCCGTTGACGCCAGAGCTGACCCCTCGATTCCCTTGAACACCCATTCCCTTGAACAAGAGCTGACCCCTCCTTTGCTTCTTCTTGCTGCTGCTGCTCGCGTTCCCGTGAGGTCTTCTATCTCATACACACGAGCTTTCCCAGCCACAATCCATCTTGAAGCCGCGTAGCAGACTCCCCCTTGCGTGGTCCACGTCCTCAGCTTGGATATAACGGCGCGACTTGCGAGGACCTCACCCTCACTGGATTAAGGCTGTCTGGCTGGCTGACATGTGCCATTGACTTGGTTGTGGGGGTTTAGGCGGAGCCCCCGTGCGAGACTTGTGATCGTCACTGGATACATGGGCACTGCGTTCTGTCCAGCCCCCAAGCCCTGTTTGCTCTGCCCTGAGGCGTGGCTTTTGACACCTCAGACTCAGTCAGGCCCTTGAGGTATCGCAGCGAACCAGCAATTCATGACCACCACCTGCTTCCTCCATGCGGCGTGGCTCTATGGTGGGCCAGGTGTTATGGAACACCCATATCAATCATCACAAGTCCCAGATCGTCCCCCGAGCTCTTTCATATTGCGACCCTGGCTGGCGCGGCTTGCGGTTATCGTGCTCCAGTGCATGTTGAGAGTTTGTGCTGGTTTGCAGCAAGTGGCATTGACATTGATATCCCTGCATCGCTCCCTCCCCATCCAGCCCCTTTCCTTCACACCTCCCCCCATAGTCACCTCTTCCCTTTTCCCTGTCTCCCTTTCCCTATTTGTTGATTTCGATAGTCCGTCTTGTCCAGAGCCGAGCCTGCTGTTTCCTCGCGAAGCGACCGTCAGTAGGAACACTGGCTTAAGAGAGAAACGAGCACCTCTCTCCGGTCCTCGGTCCAGCATTCAGATGGATTCTCGGATCGCGCCGGTCGCGTGGAGTGGGAATCTTTCGCGCACTCATCTATTTCCTCTCAGATAGGTCAGCCGACCACTTTCGGCCTTACGTCAGGAATCTGTGCCAACATCCTTCCCCCTCCCCCTCCCATCTCTCCCCCCTTTTTCGTCTGCAGGTCCACTACAGAACCAACGATAGTGGATACTTCCGTCAGTTGGTGATTCGTTTTGCACTCCAGTCGGGATCCGGCCGCCTGGGCTCGAAGGTCGAGCATCCCCCTCTCCTCTCCCTTCCCCTCGCCGCTGGGCGCGACGGCAGGCTGGTTCGTGGCCTTGTCGTGGTCGGGGTACATGCTGCTGCACAGGCTCGTGTTCGTGGAGCCAGACCTGCAGGAGCCGGGCGGGCCGGGGGCCTCCTCGTGGTGCTCCCGACCTTCGTCGTCCATCCAGCTTTCGGAGCGGCTCGCGGTGCACAGCGGTGTCCGCCGCCACCGAAGGTGGTGTCGTCCTCCCTTCCTCCCTCAGCCAGGTCAGCGCAAACGTGGCTCAGCCAGAGCGCGGGATCCTACATGATCGTGCAAAGCTGGATTTCGTCAGAGCCGGGTTTGGGAGCCGCTCGCGGCCCTGGAGGTGGCCTTGCATGTTGGTTGAGCCGGATTTGGGGAAGCCCACCCCAACTTGCGTCGCAGTTTTCCAAACGGCCCGTCAAGCCTCCCCCTTCTCCTGTTCCTTTGGCTCCGGCTGCTCCTTCGCTGATCTTCGTCCTGGTCTTGCTGCTTCCTCCTTCTTCTCCTCCTCCTCGTCCTCCTCCTCTGGCTCTTGGTCATCTTGCTCCTGATCATCATCTGGTTCGTTCTCTTCCTCCTCCTGCTCCTCCTGGTCCTCTTCTTTCTCTCTTTTTGTTCTCTCTCTCTCTATTCCCTTCTCCTGCCGACCTCTTCCCACTCATCCGATGCCTCATCTTCCCTTCTCCTTTCACCCTCCGTAGCATGTCGTCTGCACGCCCGCGGCGCGCACGCACGTGTTTGCAAGAGGCAGTAGGGGGGGAGGGCTTGGGAGCGGGCAGCCTCGTGTGCGATGGCGTCAGCGTCTCACTGACGCCGAGAGTTTTGCGCTGCGCAGAGGAAGATGACTACGACGAGGAAGGGGACGAGGATGAGGAGGAGAGGGAGAAGGAGGAGGAGGAGGAGGAGGACCAGTGTAAATCCAAGTGTCATCAAAGATGTTGGAATCAACCCTCCCTCCAAGCTCAGTCTTCATAGGCCCCTACAGGGGTTCATTTCGACTGAGGGAACTGCCTCGTTGGAAGGCAACCTTGTGAAGACCCTGAAGCGTGCCAAACCATTGTTCTCGGGATTCCAACGCAACGGATCAACTTGACTGTTGCGCCTTGACGATTCTGAATCGTGTCAGAACGCCATTCCTGTGATTTCAACATGGCGAACCAATGTAAGTGTTGCACCCTCATCGACCTGAATTCTTCCGCAACGCCGTTTCCGGTACATTGATCATGGGAATCCGTGAAACTTCTGTAACCTTTTAAACCTAATATGCCCTTCGCTAATGCGAGAGCCACATTTCGGAAGGGAACCGCCCTGCATCCGTGAAGCTCTTGCAGCGTTTGACGACTAATGTGCGCGGCGCTAGGGCGACAGCCACATCTTGAACACCAACCGCCGTCAATCCGCGAAGCTCTTGCCATTTAAAAAACGAATGTGAGCGGCGCTAGGGCGAGAGGAATTGATTTTGAAAACCACCCGCCCTCAATCCGAGAAGCTCATGCAAATGTTGAAAACGAATGTGCGCGGCGCTAGGGCGAGAGCCACATCAAACAAAAAGCACCCGCCCTCCATCTGTGAAACTGTTGCCAAGTTTTAAGCTTCAGGGTCATACATGGTGAGGAAATCTCAGGCGAAAAGCCCGGGCCGCCCTAAAAGGCTAGCTGGAGGAGGAGGAGGAGGAGGAAGAGGAGGAGGAGGAGGAGGAGGAGGAGGAGGAGGAGGACGAGGAGGAATGGATCAACCGAGCAGGAGGAGATGGGCGTGGGGCGGAGAATGGAGAAATGGAGGGCGGGAACTGCGGAGGGTGGGGGGTCGGCGTAAGTGGAGGGATACTCCAACCATGCCGTCAGCCCCGGTGGTCTTGGGAGGGCGGATGCTTGCGTGCAGCATCCATGTCCGATTGGGCGACGTCGCCGCAGGAGCGCTCGTGTTTTGGCAGACGCGCTCGTCTTCACATCTCGTCCGTGCGTGAGAAGGTGCGGGCGGCGCCTCCGCCAGGGGCCACGACGCACCACCTCGAGGACGCGGGTGGGGGCTCGGGGGGTGGGCGTCGTGCGCGGCACGGCCCGCGCCCTCGTGATGGAACGACGCCGCGGCAGGGGCGCAGCTGGCACGAGGCAGGGGGCCCCTCCTGGTGCTCCTGGCGCCCGGGCCCCTCACCCTGAGCGGTTCCTCGCTCCGGGCATCCCCACGGGGCCTCGGGCCCTCGGCGACGGGGCTCGCGCGCCTGCATCCCCACGGAGCCTCGGGCCCTCGGCGACGGGGCTCGCGCGCCTGGCCGGGTCTCGACCGTGCGCGCTGCCTGCCGCCTGGGGCGCGCGCTGCCCGCTCTGCTGGTGCGGCTCCCCGCCCCAGCGGCGGCCCTCGCGGGGGGGGGCGCGGCAGGCCGGCGTCGTGGACCCCGAGAGCAAGATCCAGCTCGACAAAACCATGCGGCTGCCACCCGCCCTCCCTCCCTCCCTCGGCCTCCTTTCCCTGCCTCCCTCCCTCCCTCCTTCCCTCCCGCCTCCCTCGTTGTTCCCTCTCTCCCTCCTCCCTCCCTCCCTCCCTTGCCCCTTCCTCTTCTCTCGGTCCTCCCTGCTCCCTCCCTCCTCCAGTCTTGGCTCGAGTACCCTTCGTGGCAGCTGCTTGCACCCCCGCTTCCGCAGTTCTGGTGATAGTGGAGCCTCCCCCCGAATGGGAGCGACCGAAACTGGTTTCCCCTACTCGACTTCCTTCGAAACCATGGCTGGGCAACGCCACGCCCACGCCAGCATCGATGCCGCTCAGGGCCGCGCTGCCCAACCCCATTCCGCCATGGCGAAACGCGACGCGTGCAAACAAAACTATATTGCGAAGGCCTTACGGCTGGTGCCGCCGACCCTGAATGGCGACGACGACGACGACGACGACGTCGACGAGCGCTCTTGGGGGCCTCTTGGGGGTAGTTTGTGGGCCTCTTGGGAAGCTCTTAGGGGCCGCTTGGAAGCCTCGTGGGGGCCTCTTGGGGCTTCCTGGGGGTCTCTTGGAGGGGGCCTGGGACGTCTTGGAGGCTTCTTGGACGGTCTTGGGGCTATCTTGGGCGTTTTCGGCCCATCTTTGGGCGACTCGGGGCCCTCTTGGGCCGTCTCGGGGGCCATCTTGGGCATTCGGACCTCAGGAGTGTTTTCGATGTTTCTAGGCCGCCCGAGGAAGAACTAATTTGCCCCCCCACCCCCACCAGGACCTCCCCGGGACCCCCCCCGGGACCCCCCCCCCACCCCCCTCTCGGGACCCCCACCCTTGGGGAAGGGATCAAAGGGAAGGGGCTTCCCTTCGACTCGATGACGACACTGCTAGATTTGTTTCTCGCTCACGAGCTTGAGAAGGAAGCTGCAGGGAAAGGGGACGACGGAGGCGACGACCGACGGAGACGACGACTCGAACAGCCAAGCCCCTCGCACAAGCTGCACCACAAGCTGCGCTTGTGTCGCAGGTTGCGCCACATGTACGGAAGCTGTGGGATATGTATGTCCGTTGCTCCTCCTGTCCATACCTGCCTGCCCGCTGCCATGTGTGGTCAAACACTTACGTGGTGACCTGAGTCGGCCGCAGCCCTGCTCGCGGCCGCTTGCCCAATTTCCGCTGGGGCACAACTTCCCAGGCGGCCACCTGCCCAGATTCCCTAGGCCACGCTGGTTCGACCCGCTGCAAGTGCGCCTGCCCAGTCTCCGAGCTGGCCCGCGCGTTCCTCGTTGCTGGCGCGGTCGTAGCATTGGCGTCGGCTACAGCGGGGGCGACTGGAGGACTGGCGCTCGCCCGCGGCGCGGGGGCGACTGCTCAGCGGCGCTCTTGGGCTTGGGCGCGCAACGCGCGGTGACATGCAGCGCTCTGCCAGCAAGGGGCGCTGAGTTGGCGCGGCACCGCCTGGCGCTGTTGCGCGGGAAATCGGGCGGGCGCTGGGTTTGTCTCGCGCCCGATCCCTCGCCCCAGATTTCACAGCCACAATCAGCAGAAGCCGGCGACGTCCTACGTTTTGGGCGACGGCGCCGTCGCGGTCGACAGGCCGGTTACATCCGAGGGCCAGGCGAGGGCGCAGGCCGCCATCCTCAGCGACGTGGGCTTCGAGGATCAGGGGCCGGGCTTGCGGCTGCCTCGCGAGGTCGGGGACGGGCACTTCGGCTGGCAGTTCCGCGGCGAGGCCCTGGCAGATGATCGGCGGTTCGCTTCGCTCGGCCGGTTCAGCGCCGTCGAGCGGTCGGGCCAGAAGCTGCCCGCGGAGCGGGTCGCTGCCGACGAGTCCGACGAGTGTGGGGGGAAGAGGAAGACCAGCGAGGCCGAGTGGTAACCTACCTCTCCAGGACCGGAATGAGCTGTTCGCGGGGGGCATTCGACGATTCCCCCTTCCGCGCGCCCATGGCGACCAAAAAACGCCTCGGGCCATCGGGGGCGATGGCGCGGTCTGCGCTGCGAGGTCGAGCGATTTCAATTCCGCGAGCGTCGGGGCAAGGCGGAGGCGCCCAGGCTGGCCCGCCAGGTGGGCCAGCTCATCCAGATCGAGATGGTGGTTGACAGGGGCGCGAAACACAGTGCTTGTCGGGCCCGCAATGGGCAGCCCCGCGACCGCGGGCAGGGCCGCGCCCAGCGCGGGCAGCAGGGAGTGGGCCGCCTCTCCTTGGGACCTCCACGGGCGAGCTCCGACCGAGGCTGTTCCCGCCAGCCGCGTCCCGCGCGCGTGGCCAAGGAAGGGCGTCCTTGCGGCTTCGCATTCGGCGCCGACCGCGCGCCGTCGCTCGCGGGCATGTCCAGCGGCAAGTTTGGCGCGCTCGGCCCCGTCGCCATTTTGTGCCAGAGACGGGAAAAACAATATGCAGGGCGACAGGGGTTAATGCGAGGACCCGCCCCAGTTGCTAGGCCACTGTGGCGAAGGGCAATGAGGGCGCCCAAGAAGGCAGAGAGCAAGGGGGGTGGCCGCGCTGGTCGCCCCCTTCCTGGCGGGGTCGGTCGTTGGACATGGCCGACCCCGCCGCGCTTTCTGTTTGCGGGGGCGCAGAGGTTCGCCGGCGGCCCCGCCCCTGATGGCGGCGGTGGGGCCGCCCCCCGCGGCCGGCGCCCGTCTCCTGAGTTTGTCTGGCCCTGGGCCAGCTGGCGCACTGCGACGCGTTCGCCGGCGTCGGCTCGGGCAGTTCCGCCGGCGTCGGCGAGAAGGTGGAGCGGTCGGGTCGTCTCTAAGCCAGCTCGCCGGCCCTGCCGCTGAGCGCCCCAAGCGCGGGGCGATGCGGAGGTTGGCAGCCGCCCCCCTTGCAGCGCGACGTCCTGCGGAGCGTCGCTCGGCGCGTCGCGGCGCATGGTTCGCCGCCTTCTAGCCCAGGCGAGAGTCGAGCCCTCGAGGAGCCCCCGGCGCCCAGGAACCCGCGTGCGCATGGGCCGAGAACATTGCCGAGCGCGACGTTGACGGACTCAGGATCTGCCGCTCGGGCATCGCGGCGACGGGCTTGAATGCGTTTTTGCCTCCCTGAGCCGCGCGTTTCGCCAGGCGCTGCCAGCGCTCCATCGGGCGCAGGCAGCCGGCGATTATCTGGAGCATTGCTGGGGCCCTAAGCTCTCGCGCGATCGACAGTGCCCCCTTCGCCTCGTCGAGCAGGCGCGCGTGGCCAACGTCATCTGCTGCCGCAGACGCAAGGCCGAGGTTTTTCTCCGCCTAGACAGCGGGCCCCGCCTGGGTCGGATTCAACATCGACGCCCGAGCGAACTGGTGCCGCAGGGCGCCGGCCAAGACCAAGACCAAGCTCGGCTCGGTCGGCGGCGTCTGCGAGCTCGACCTTGCCGATTTCGCGCTGGCCAACCTGGGCCTCTTCGGGGGTGTCGTCGAAATTTGTGGCAAAACGAAACGTCGATGATTGCTTCCGCCAGGTTTTCGTCGAAGAGCGTGGGTCTGGGTTCGGGGTCCACCTGCTGCCGACGTTGGTGAGCTTCAGGGGGCCCGTGCGCATCTCCGACGACAGCGTCGACTGGCGCGTCGGGTCCAAGATTTCGGACATCGTCGGCCCAAACTTCGTCGGCGTCGCGACGGGCCCATCGCGGGCGTTGCAGGCGGCGGGGTCGGGCCCCCATGCGCGAGAGTCTGGGGCCTGCGCCTTTGGCCCGCGGGCGCAGCGTGGCCGCTGGCTCCGGGGGTGGCGGCGGCGTGGCAGACCTGTCCGAGGCCGGGCGGCCTCGCGACGGCAGGGGGCCCGATCTCTGCAGCCGCGAAATCGTTGTCAAGCGGCGCAGGTTCCGAGCGCCGCCCCGCCCGTCGACCGCGGTCGGGGCGCCCCGCGCAGACGGCGACGCTCGCGGTCGGGGCGGCGGCAGTATCTACATCAAGGGGTGGCGCGTTTCCCTGTTCGCCTCCGACGCGCTTCAAACGGCCGGGCTGGCGGCGGGACGCGCCCGCCATCGGCGACGACCTGGCGCCCGCCTGCGCTTTCGAGAGAAATCGCGCCGAGACGCGGCCCCCCTATTCGACGCGCTTGCGAGGCGGGCGGCAAGCTACCAGATCGACGCCCGGATCCGCCAGCGCCCCCGATGCGCGGGGGGCAAGCGTGGCGCCGCCGACGCAGGCTGGCGTCTTCCCGACGCCGATGCGGCGTGCATCGGGTTCGCGACAGTCGGGGGCGACAGAGGCGCGCCAGCCACCCCGGCGCTCTGGGGGCGACGGCCCCTCTGGGCGCCCGCTCCAACGTGCGGGGCCGTTGCCCTCGAGCTTTCTTTTCGCGAGGCGGGACTCGCTGTTGCGTTCCTATCCCGCGGCCCAGGGGTTGGCGCGCCTCTCGGCCCGCTGCGCGGAGAGGTGCGACCTCGCCAGAGGAACAATCATAAACATGCCAGGTCGTTGGTCTCGCAGGGCATCATCTAGCACTCTCGTCTGGGCACCCCGTGCGCGGCGCTGTCTGCGGCTAGACGGGGCATCGTCGACCTGGAGAGGGCTCGCGCAAAGTGGGGGATCGCCGTGGAATTAGCTTTCTCCGCCCCAGAGAAATGCCCGTTGGCCTCGATGCGCGGGCTTCGATGGGGCCTCGAAGCCTTCTTCGCCAGGCCTTGGTATTCGCGCCCATCGCGGGCCTCGTCGGTCATGCAAAGGTGCAGAAGGTCGCTTCCCGCGTGTGCATCGCGGGGCCCTGCGCAAGAAGCCCGCCGTCGTCCTCGCGCACGTTTCGGCTCTGCGTGAGCCTGGGGCGAAGTGTTTTTGTCTCCGCGTGCATCGCGCTCTCGTGGGTCATGGGGCACACCTTAGGGGCCGATGCTGTCTGGTGATCTCAGTGTCAAACGACGGCAGCAGGTGCGCATCCGCCATCATTATGGCCCAAGTGGGCATGGATCCCCTTGCTCATGGCACCCTCCTCCGCTCGCGGCCAACGCGCGTCGCTCGGTCGGCAGCGGAGCACTTGCCGTTCTCGCCGGACAGCGGCAGCGCGCTGCCGTCAAGAGAGAAGTGCGGGGAGTCAAGACGTCGGTGATAGCCGACCTCAAGCGGGCGGAGGATCACATCAGTCAGGGCATGCCGCCGCCGACCCAGGGGGCGCGAGGCTCGGCGTCTAGCGACGCCGGCGTCGTTATCGCTCCTGGCGAGCTGGGCTTCGTCACCGTGGCCGGCCATGTCGACGACCCCGCGGTCATGGGCAGCCTTTTGCGGCCGCGGGCCCCGCGGGTGGCCGCCGCGCTGACGGCCGGGCCCGCCGACAGGTTCGAGCAGCCAGCGCGGCCAGGACGTTGGTCGCGCGGATGTTAAGGATTCCAGTTTTCCCCCGTGTGGGAGGAGAGACTTGTTCTGACGTCTCGAATGCTCTCGGCCATTCGGCTCTCGGCGTGGCGCGGCGCGCAGTTTGCAACGTGGCCCCCTTTTCGCGACGTTCATCGCAGGCGTCGGAATGCGCGGCAGGTTTGCCGCGGGGGCCGGCGGGGTGCCAAGGGGGGCGTCTCCGCGTAGTAGAGACATGCTTTGTTTTTGACCGGTTTTCCTGGGGCGCCCTTTGGGAGTCCAGTAAGCCTTATTGTAGGAACGTGACGTTGTCTCAGAGTAACCCACATGAAAGACAATATTGGGCAGGCCTCGAGACCCGGCCGAGGCGATTTTCTCCTTCGTGCCGCGCCGTTTCCTCTGGCACGGCGGTTTTGGACGGAAGAGCTGGTTGAGCAGACCAAGTCTTTCGGCATGCAAATGAACCTTTGCATGCAAAGCCTTCCGGCATTTCGTCGGTCGGCGCTCAAGATCCAAAAGAGATGAGCAATATGTATAGTGTTTCCTCCTGTCCCTGTCCACCTGCTCGCTGCCGCGCGTGCTCGAGCTCTCCTGCCCGCGGACCACGTGGTCTAGATTGATCAAGCCCTTGGCATCCTAGTTAAGCACCCGGAGGGGGGGGGGGGGGGGCGAGGCGCCAAATCATCCTTCGTTAAGCTCCCCGGTGGGGGGTCGTGGTCAAGGTTTCAACCCGTTTCTTTTCATACGAGACAGGCAGGCCTCGTGTCTCGGCTGATCTGTTCACGATTGTGTCATACCGTTTTTTCTGGCACGGAGGTTTTTGGACGGATGACCTGATCTAGCTGATCATGTCATGGATTGCGCATGGCATTGCGGCATTCCGTCGACTAGATGTGGGTCGGCTTTTAGAGGTTTTGGGCCGGCGTTTATTTTGGGCCATCATGAACATATGCTTCGCCATGGGTGACCACACCGAATCACGTTTTGGCCCGGTCATTATTTGGAAATTTCAATAATTATGTAGTTTAGGTTGCGCCGTGGGGAGCCTCACCGGGTGATGGGTGCCCGCGGCGCCACCATCGTAAGCATCGAAAGGGAAACGACGACAACAACAGCAACAACAACAACAAAACATCACGCCATTCGCTGTTCACTGGGAAACGACAAGAGCGTGAAGTCACAAAAACGGTGTTGGCCAACCGCTGGCTTACGTCCGCCCGTGCGAGGTACATTATTCGGGGGGGTCCCCTCGCTCCTCACCCTCGTTTTCGCCTCCCTCCTTCACTTCGCTTCCTCCTTTCCACCTTCCTCGCGGGCTGCAGGCCGGAGATCCGGCGCGAACCGCTGCGAAGCCTGGCGCCCTGCCTCTCGGCCATCTTCGCGGTGGCGGTCATCAAGGGCGCCTTCGAGGCCGCACCCGCCTGGAAGCCCCCCCGCTGGTGGAGAAGGCAGAGGGGGGAGGAGGAGGGCAAGGAAGAGACAGGGAAGGAGGGAAAGGAGTACGAGGGGAGGAGGGAACGGAACGGGTGGGGGGAAATACGGGCACAGAAGAGTAGGGGGATAAAGAGAATATTAATCCGATGGAGTGGAGGGGAAGAAAAGGAGTAAGAGAAAGGAGGATGGAGATGGGTAGGAGGACAGAGAAAGAGGGATAACGAGGGATGCAAACGGAGGAATGTGGAGGAAGAGGGCGGTGGTGGGGAGGAGAAAAAGCAGCGAGAAGATGGTGTCACGGAGGATGCAGAGGGCGAGGGAGATGAGGGGCAGAAAGAGGAAGGGGGGAATGATCCGATTGAGAACGAGAAGGGAAAGGGCGACGAGAATGGAAATGGAAAAGGGAGAGACCGAGGGGCCGCCCAGCAGGCTACGGACACGCCATCAGCAGGTTTTGCCCTCCGACGCCCACTCATCCTACTCCCTCCTCCTCCTCATTCCTCGTCCTCCCTCCTCCTACGTTTTTCTCCCTCCTCATCCCCCTTCCTCCCTCCTCCCGTCGATCTCGCAGCGCCATCGGGCGTCACCCAGAGCGCCCCCGCGCCCGCCGCGCGCCCCCAGGGCGCGACGGCTACGCGGCGGCGTAGCCGTTGCAGATGGGGGGTGGAGAGGAGGGCAATCATTTCTTCTCAGAGATTTTGGAGGGACAGGAGGGGAGGCGAGTGGAGCAGCGGGGCCGCTCAACCGTAGATGCGGTATATAATTTTGATGTAGTCTTTGCCAGTAGCGTAGTACACAGAGTACATGGTCGGTAATGCACATGCTGTCAAAGAAGTGCATATGTATCCTTGTCCGTAGGAAGATCACGAGCAATTATGTTGTTTGTAGTCTTCCCTGGCTTCAGGCAGACCAGTCTCGCCATGATTCCCTGGACCCGTTGCTTGCCAAGTCGTAGTGCTCAGCGTTCCACCTGTCTTCGTTTCAGTAGGTGTTGTGTTTCTCGCTGCTTTCCTCTTGCTCCACGTCGCCCTCGATGTCCTCGTCGTCGCATTCGTCTTCCTCCTGTAGTCGTGGAAGTTCTGCTAGCCCAAAGGTATTCGGTTATGGTGCGCTTCGTAGTGCGGGCGGACAGGAGCGCTTTGATGGCTCCTGAGGGGCCCAGCGCACAGACCATCGCGTCCCGTCCTCGTAGTGGCGGCAAACGTTCAAGTCTATGGGCACCATCATGTCGTGGGGCTTGTTTTGCTCAGGGTTCGTGAGTTTGGATCTGGCCCTGATGGCGAAGGCCTCTGTGATTGCCTGCCCTTCGGCGATCATGGGCCTCAGGAAGTCCAGCCCCTGGAGCGCGGCCTGCATGATGAAGATGGGCTCGTCCTGCTCGTCGCTCTCCTCGTCCTCCTCTCGTGGCTCTCGTAGCTCAGCCGGTGGCTCTCGGAGTCCTGCTCGCGGCCCTGGTAGCTAAGCTTGTTGCCACCGTAGTGCTGCTGGTGGCTCTCGTAGCTGTGTCGGGGGCTCTCGCGGCTCCGCCTGTGGACCTTCTAGTTCAGCTGGTGACGCTAGTAGCTCAGCTGGAGGCCCTTGCTGCTCAGCTCGCGTCCCGCGTGGCTCAGCTTATGGCCTTTGTAGCCTTGTTGGTGGCCCTCGTAGTCTAGCTGTCAACTATTCGATCGTACACGAAGTCGAACAACTTGAATCAGATTGCGACAACTCTGCCCAATCGTTATCGACCTTCTTCTCTGCTACCGCTCTGCGCACCAAGGAAGAGTAGGCGTGTTTTGCCCAGTGCGAGAGGCCTCTCGCACTGAATCAGCCGAAACAGCGTCATATCATGAACGTGGTTACTACACAACACTGCTCTGCGGTTTCTTCTGCTATACACGATATCATGCTGAACGGGAAAGGGGAGGGGATGATACATCACCACATCGTCACAAGCCTCCGAAATACACATCACATACATTGTACGGAGTACAGTTCACACTGGTAAACATTGACACATAAGCATACATTGAATGAAGGAGAAATTCGCCTCCAGTCAGAACCTGCTGTTCCAGCAGCACATACTACAATAATAATAGCAATTCGACAATGGCTGCGCCCGTGAGGTCTGCACCCGAAAACCTCTGTCTGGTCAAGCCGTTGGTCTGTCAAACTTGTTCTACATTGCGAGAAACAGGGGGTATATATAAGAACACGAGAAAACAGGATTTCAAAACGTGTTTTGCCAGGGCAACTCAATCACTGGGGTCTCGAGTCCTGCACGTTTACGCGTGCCACCTCCCGGGCCCTGATGAACCTTTGGGTCTGGTGCAGGTGCGGTGTAGGTGACCTGGCTCATTTTTTCGGCGTCGTATCGACTACACGTAAGAGTGACCCTTCGCCGAAGTGACCTTTGGTGCGGGCCCATTGGGGTCCCCGATCGCCGAACGCGAGGCGGCAGTGGCGTCTTGCGCGCTTGTGTTTGGCCCCCCCGCGGCCCCCAAAAAGCCGCGCACCAAAGGTCACTCTTACCCAGGGTCATTCTTACGCGAGCCGATCGCAGTATGACCGCTGCTGCTTCTTCATCATCTTCTTCGTATTGCTCTCGCTCGGGGTCTCCGTGTTCTGTGCCCTGCCACCGCACTCCGTAGTAGTATCCGTCGTCTGTGCCTTGCCACCGCATTCTGTAGCAGTGCGTAGTCTGTGCCTTGCACGGCATCCTGCTAAACAAAGTGCCGCCACAATCGTGATGCATGTAAAGTCGTTCATTGTCCATGTCTGCATGGTCATGATGGGAATGTTGATCACGATCGTGGGTGTGTCGTGCCACACGACACTCACCGGGCCGTGGTCCTCCTTTGTCCAGTACGTGTCCAGGTTGCCTACTCCAGCTGCCATGCCAATGAGGCTTGCCGTTGCCACTGCCTTCTCCACCGCCTTGAGCTTTGGAATGGTATTGTTTTTCTCCTCCGTCTGTCTGTCTTTGGCGATCCTCTTCTTGGTAGCCTTGAACTTGTCGTCGTACATCAAGCTGATCGTCCCAGACCTGAGGTGGTTGGCCAGTAGCTGTCGCGCCGCCAGTTTCGTGAAGCCGTCGGCGAACTGGCGCTCTGAGCTGACCCAGTGCCAGCCAGTCGCACTCGCGAGCATGCGTTTCTCCATCACCTGCACCTCGATGCCAGTACTGCTTGTCGTCGAAGTTGTGCACGTTGGGCTTTGCGCAGCGCGGTAGAGAGCCTTTGCGTCCACCACGAGCGCGCTCTTGCCAAGCACCTGCATGGTGGCGTTAAGCCTCGGCTCCCGTCGAGCATCAGGCTGTAGTGAACCCTCACGTGCTCCAGAACGTCGACTCCGCCTGCGGCGGCCTGGGCCTCGCTAGCCAACGAGGACCTGCTCACCCTCGGTAGCTTCTACGATCGCCTGTCGACCACCACGTACTTGAGGGTCGCGCCTTTCAGAACGTCCTTGTGGGTGGCCCCGATCAGATAACAACTACCCTGTGAACTGCCGTCTCTCCGAACCGCCCATGCGGCATCCGCCATGCACACGAAAGCCACGTCGTCGGGATTGCTGCATATCTTGGGGGAGAGCTGGCACATGTCACTGTTCGACTTGGCGAACCTCAGCGTCTTCTTGGCCTCAATGAGGTCCTGTACGATGGCCCTGTCGTTAATAGTGCCCTGGCCTAGGCTAACGCTGCACTGGAAGTCAGGCACTACCTGGTTGCCAGGCCACGCTAGACTTCCCATCTTTCCTCGTAGTTGTCGGCGCTCGCCCTAAGTGATGGCCAACTTGTGGTCATTCGCCTTAGCCTTCGTGACCGTGATGGGCTTCAGCTGCTTCATGTAGGCTTCGCACTTCACCTTTGATCTCGATCCGGCCTTCGACTGAGCTGGTTGTCACAAAATCCATTGACGTATCTTCTGCAAGATTTAGCGTGCCATTCTCCGTATCTTCCCACGTCCTGAAGTTGAATAACGTCTTGAGCTCCCATGACTCGATGCACTGATGCACGCCTCGCCCCTAACGTTGATGCCGCCCCCGAGCATGTCGTCAACGTGTAGCCCGATCGCTCCGTCGAGCTTCTTCTCCTGGGCGCCCTCCTGGGCTCGGTGGCTGACAAACAGGCAGGGGTCCAGCGGGTGAATGACGAAGCCGCAGTCGATCATGCGGTTAGTCGCCTCTCCCCGCCAGAGCCGCGGGGCGTCGCTCAAGCCACACATGCTCTTGAGCAGCCTCATCCTCGTGCCCGGCGTGCAGCCGAGCATCCTGCGCGCCTCCGCTGGTGGAAGTACTGAAATGCTACGGTCCGAGGGCTTCCCCCGCAGGAATGCGGTGCTGACGTCGGCGGTCGTGCTGAACATCGCGATGAAGGTCTGGTTAATGTCATTGCAGGTGAGGATTTAGCAAACTTACCTGCTATCGCATCTGGGTCGCGAAAACCATGGATGACAATTCGCGCCCTAGCTCTGTCGCTGCCATCATGGCTCTTGGACCACTTCACTAGGAAGCGTGCCCTCAGAATCTTGTTGGTGTTGGTAATCTTGTTCACGTCCTGCTCCCAAAATTTCGTTCTCGAAAAAGCTCTACAGTTCCTGCCGCTTCGCTTCCGCGAACTTGGCCGTGCCCTCCGGTGTCATATGCTTCTCGGTGAGCTCGCTGGCCGCGTAGCACACCATGTGATCTAAGTGGAACTCCACGGCCTCGCCGTCAAAGCTCTACCCCTTCGGAATCGCATCGGAGTCCAGGAACGTCACGTCCTTCTGCTGCACCTCCAGCCAGTCGTAGGGTCCCGCCCTGTGCTCACGCTGAGCAGCGAACGACCTGATGGCCCCCATTCCTGCTGCATCGAGGTTGCGTCGAGCCATGCGGAACTGCGTTGCAGCGTCCATGGTTGGGCTGCTACTTGCCGCAGGTGTTGGTGCTGGCGCTGGCGGCTCCTGCGCCAGATTGGCGTCGTCGCCTGCTGGAATCGCAACTGCCTCTGCCGGTGCTGCTAGTGGCTCTGACGTCTGTCGATTCGGTGATCTTGGCTCGGCTTGAGGTTTCGAACTCTTGGTGCTTGACACCTTTCGAGGCTGGTCCGTTATGACCTGCTTGGGTGTTGTCACTGCCTCGCCCGCACCTCCTGGGCCTGACTCGGGTTCCTCGGAGACGCCCATGGGCTGAGAGGCAGCTGGCTGACTGACGGTAAAGAAGTGCACGATGCTTCCACGTCGCAGGCCTTAGAGTGTAGCTTGAGCATGTTGTAGGTTCTCTGGTCGTTTTGCCTGGCCGATGGTCTACGCGCGTGGTCGGATCCGGTCGGGGCTGCATTGCAACAAACTTCTGCCATGCGTGATCCAGTATATCTTGGGCTGATCATTTTCGCCGTCCTTGCGTAGAGCCACGGTAGTTGGGCCCCATCAGCGGGACTTCTGGAGTCGGTTGGCGGTACGGTCGCGCCAGTAGTAGCACAGCTCACCCACGCTGGCCGAGTCGTGAATGCCGCGCCTCTTGCGAAGAAAAGCCCTGCGTAAGCGCTCCGTCAAATCCGCCTTGATGGAGGCGGTCGCTGCTGCCGCTCGGTGTCGCATCGCTCGCTGGAACTCTTCCTCCTCGAGGTAGGCCTCCGAAGCGGGCATGTACAGCATGCCGGCGGAAAGGGGGTCGTTGAGCTTAAGGTGGACCCACTGTGCCGGGCTGTGGCCCTTTTGGTGCATCATGTTGTTGGTTTGGTTGGGTACGTAGTACAGCGCCGTCTTCAGGTTCTCGATGTTCCTTGAACCAGAGCTCGAGCATCTTTCGAAGTGCCTGATGTCCAAGCACGTGGTGAGCCTCTCCAAGCTCCATTCGCATCTCGATGTTGTGTTTGCTGGCCCAGTCGAGCATCTCCTGGCTGCGTGCGGCCCCGTGCTCGTCCATGACGAGCGTCTTGGGCGTGCCGTAGCGTCTTCTCCAGGCATTCTCAGTGGAGTTGATCGCCTCGCTGGTCGTCTCACGAGCCACGATTCGGCCCTTCTGGAATCGGCGCTTACGATCTTAGCCGATCCTGCTTTCAGCTTGAAGTCAACGAAATCAAGGTAGAGCGCTTGGTAAAAGGACGACGATCTCGCTGGTGCCGTCTTGAGTGGCTGTGACGGTTTGCGGCGCTCAGCGCAGACCGAGCACGCGTAGCGCTTGGCACGCCGGATAACCTCCTCGCGCGCACTGGCTGCCGTCGGCATACGCGCGAACGTCTCAGGGCTGGGAGCTGGGGTGGCCCAGGTTTTGGTGGAGACGCTCCACATACCTGAACGCCGGCCAAACTCGCTCTTCAAGAGCCTGTTGGCGCAGATATTCTTCTTGTTCTCGTGGTTGAGGTTCATCATGGCGTGGTATATGTGCTCCACGGGGTCCTCGTCCTCCTCGAGCCCCAGCACGAGGAACGATGCGTCCTGCGTGCTCGGCTTGTTCAGCAGGTCGCTCAGTATCTTTGCCAGCTGGATGCCGTAGTTCACCGCAAGCCTTGTCCTGTGCATCTTGGTGTCCGGCATCCTAACCTCGAGCTGCACGTGGTCGTGATCTTTGCTGCGTTGTTAGTGGTACAGCCCTTCGGCGAGACCCGCTTGGTGGTGCGAACTCCACTGCTCTTGCATGCGGGTCCTCCTCCTGGTAGCGCAAAGCCTGTCATGCACTGATGCTCAGGAAGGTTGTACATAGCTTTCGTCTTCCAGCTTCTCGCCGTTGCGGGTTGCTCAACATGTGCGTCTCGACCTGCATTCCATTGCGCGAGGTAGATCTTCTTGCAGAACATCAGGTGTATGTGTGTGTGTGTGTGTCATGATGTTCTCTTCTTTTGGCATTCAAGCGCGTGCGGTCGTCCTCAGTATTGCACTTGATCTCATGCATCATTGACCACCACTTGCACTCAGGACTCATCTAAACGTTGTTCGGTTTCTTCCGCTTGATCATGAACAGGAACTTCAGCTGCGCGTATGCGTGTCGCTGAAGTCCCAGCCGCTGTGGAGTCTGAACGTCCTGGTCTGAAAACCTCGTCGTTGTAGTTCCGCTGTGAGCTCCGATTGGCCACCGTAGACCTCCCAAACTTTCCGCTTGCCACGCTGTGCGTCACCTCCTTGTAGGCTGTGTGCACCGCTTCCTGGCACCTGCGGCACTGCTTGGTGCTGAGGCCCTTGGCCAAATTGATGCTCTCATCCTTTTCCTCCGTCTTGCTGAGCTCGATCATGGTGCCGATGTAGTCCAGATATCCCTCGTATGGCAGCACCTCTTCTCCCAGGAAAGCGCATGGGCTGATCGGGTACCGCGCGCGGACATGGTCCAGCACACTCTTCGGCAGAAGGGTCTGGTCGGTTCGGTTTTTCAACGCACGTGTCGTAGCTCTCCAGCATGTCGATGACGTAGTGTCTTCTCTGGGCCTGCTGGCGTAGTGGAAGCCAGTTGCCGTCACCATCCCAGCATGCCCTCTTGTTCGTGTAGCCCGTGAACATGCCAAGCTCCTCCGTGATGGGCCTGGCGAGCAGGAATGGTGTGCGACCTGGAATGATGTATGTCATAATCTTGAGAAAACGCCCTCCAGGGAATGAAGGAATAATTGCTCAGGCGGTCGCTTCGCCGGTCGCGTCATTGCCATACCTGAAACTATCAACATGGGATAGTTTCATTTTCTTCACCGGAAAGCCCTTCAATTGCAGTACGCCTGGAGCGTCCCGTCTCCAACTATCACGCTGGTCGCTCCAGTGTCGTGTGTGGCTTCCGCTGGGTCTTGGTCTTCTGCGTTGTAGATCAGGCTGGGCTCCATGTCGGTGATTATCCTGACGTCAGACGGGTCCTCAGACACGTGGGCTCGCTTCGTGCTCTGGCGCGGCGAGCGAAATGTCCTTGTTTTCCGCATCTCGGGCATATCGTCTCCGCTGTAGCTTTTGGTGGGCCGCTCTCTGGGAATCCTGGTCGTAGTCCTCTTTGGTAGCCCGTCTTGCCGCGTCTTTTGGCTGGTTTTCCTTTGGCTGACTTGCCTTTCGGTCCTCCACATGCGCGGCCACCACCTCCGCGAGGGATGATCGGGGCGGTGGTTCTGGTTGGCGTTGTCGGCGTCTGCCCCACGGCCATGACGGGATATAATCCATTGGCCAACCTCATGTCGTTCATATTATTCTGAGCGTCGGTGTGGGTGGTCATGATATCGTCATATTCTTCCACGCTGTACGCTGCCTGATCCGCGGTCTGCATGTAAGCCGTGTCGCTGTAGTAGCAGGCCTCGCTGTCGAAGCCACTGGCACCTCCGTTCACCACTTGTTGGTCGCCACCAACGTCGTCGTAGCTGGGATGTTCTTCATCCTCACCGTAGTATGCTTCCTCCTGGTAATCGTCTTCGTCGTAGTACTCGTCCGCCTGGTAGGCTGCAGCTCCAGAACGCGCCCGCTGCGACGGTAGCGAGTCCAGGCCGAATGTCACCTTCAGTTGGTCCTCGACTTTACCGAGGGTGAGCCTGTCCCCTATCTGATTCATGATGAGTTGCTTGCCTTCCTTGTCCAGGCCCGCTCGCCGAATGGGAAACCATCCCAGCACCTGGTCTTGGAGTGAGGTGCTTTGAGTCCTGAGATGTCTCTCCGCCATGCAAGAACTCGTCAAGTTGTCAATCAGAGGGTCCTTTGGCTTGCGAGCCACGCGGAAAAAAGAAACTCTCGAAGTCGGTCGGCAGCTCCGTCATCTGGTCAAATGTATAAGCGCGGATCTCTTCGATGTCCAAACCCGCCACGACGTCCAAGGCTCGGCCCCGCAGGCCTTGCATGATCTCGAGACCTGCGAAATTCTCTATCTCTTTACCTCGGGCCCTGGCTGCGTGGATCTCCACCTTCTTCCTTAAAGCCTTGTAGTTCTCGAGAGAGCCGTCAAATTCGGGTGCCCAGCCAACATTATGTGGTGTGTCATCTTTGCTCTTGGATCCTTTGCCTCCCGTGGGCGGTCCCAAGTCGTCGTGTCCGTGGGGCCGTGGCTCCTACCAATGTCAACTACTCGATCGCACACGAAGTCGTCGAACAACTCGAAAATGATCGCGGACACTCTACCCAATCGTCATCAATTTTCTTATCTGCTAGTGTCTTCGCGCCAGGAAAGAGTAGACGTGTCTTCTGCCAAGTGCGAGAGGCCTTTCGAATTGAATCAGCCGAATAGCGTCAGATCACGAACGTGCTTGCGACACAACACTGCTCTGCTGTGCCTTCTGCTATACATGCTATCGTGCTGAAACGGGAAAGGAAAGGGATAATGCATCAACGCATTGTCACAAACTTCCGA
Source organism: Prorocentrum cordatum (assembly GCA_963575745.1). NCBI lineage: Eukaryota > Dinophyceae > Prorocentrales > Prorocentraceae > Prorocentrum > Prorocentrum cordatum. The sequence continues at coordinate 152,493 of CAUYUJ010004447.1, forward strand.
AGCCAAGCAACATACATTGTATGGAGTATAATTCACACCAGGTGGTGATCCTCGTAGCCCCGCGTGTGGTCCTCGTAGCTCGGCTTGCCGACCTCGAAGCTCAGTTTGTTGCCCATCGCAGCCTTGCAGGTGGCTCTGGAAGCTCAGCTGGTGGCGCTGGTAGCCAGGCGGTACTAGGGATGGTCATGATGTCGCTGAGGTATGGTTGTAGCCCGTGTCTTCGTACTCCTCCATGCGTGAATGGTCTCGGCACATTTGCCGGTAAGTCTCCTCCGAAGTGGGTAGGTCTCGTAGCCGATGTCGTAGATGATCACCCTCTCCCGGATGTTCACCCGCAGGTGGATGATCACCCTCTCCCGGATGTTCATTTGTTCAGGGTAATGTCAGCTTGTGATTAACAAAGGATGGGCACCCCCAAGGGTTGATGAGCAGACCCCGCGGGGCGCGAAACATTCTTTAATCACGCGCGCCAGGACTCGGAGAGCCCCTGGAATCACCGCGCCGCGGATGATGGCAAACGGCATGAACGACAGCAGTTTTGCATCCTGCGGGTGTCGCCGCGGACGTTAACCAGTTCGATGCAACAAGCCCCCTGCCCAGCAGCGGCCGCTGTTGATGTCGGGCGACATTTGCTTGTGGACGTACGTCATGCCGATTTGTTCCCGCGCTTCTTTCGGGCGCGCAGAGGTTCGCTCTGCGCCTGGGTGGCCCGCCTTTTTGGATTCGCTGCGGGGCGCCGCGGTGGACGCGTGTCCTGCGGGAGGTGGGCCATGGCAGGTTTTGCCCGTTTTCGGGTCGCAAGACCCTCGGCGGGCCCCGAGGCAGCCGAAAAACGACTGAGCTGGTCCTGGCGGGAACTCCAGGGTTGTGGGCCCGCTTCCTTCAGGGCCCGCTCCGTCGCGGCGACGGGAGTTCCGTTCGACTGCGAAACAAACAAGCGACGCGGCCGTGGCAGCGCGGATGGTCCTTGCTTCTGCCGCCCCTGCTTCCCGCCCCCCCCCCCGTTCCCCTAGTCTGAAATGCTCCTGTCGTCTTCTCTCTGGCGGCCGGGCGTCGGCGTTAATCACCGGCGCCGCTGCGTTGTGTTTCAATTTGAATTCAATTTGGCGTGCGCCACCCCGCGATTCGCCTGAGCAGGGAAACCGCTTCCTGAATCGCACGAGCCCCTTTGATTGGTTAAATCACAGGCTGACATCACGCGCGCCGCCGATCAGGCGCGCTGAGGCCGGCCCCCATCGAATCCGCGCGCGCGGCCAGGGTCGGCGCCCAAGGGCGAGTGCGGGAATCGAGTTCCCGCTGACGGTGTTATCCCCTGTCCTCCTCGTCGTCCTCCTTCTCCTCCTCCTTCTCCTCCATTTCCTCCTTTTCCCTCTCCTCCTCCTCTTCCTCCTCTTCCTCCTTTCCTCCTTTCCTCCTCCTCCTCTTCCTCCTCCTCCTCCTCCTATTTTCCCCCCTCTTCCCTCATCCTCATCGTTCGTGTTCCTCCTCCCGCTTTCATTTTCCTCATCATTCCCTTATTCATTCCTTGTCCTCCTCCTCCTCCTCCTCCTTCCCCTCGTCCCTCCGTTTCCTTCTCTCCCTCCTCCTGTCCCTTTGTTTGCGTCGCCGCGACCCGCCCGACGCCTGCGAGGTCACTACGATTAAGCTGACCGAGCAGCTCTGGCAGTGGGACCCGCCGCGCGTTTTCGGTTGCCCTTCGTTTTGTCATTGCGTTCGCCATGGAAGACGCGGGTCTTGAGCGGAAGTGGCCCCGGACCTCCGACGTCGTGGTTTTTTTAGTCGGGGAAAATTGCTCGTGGAGTTCAGGCGTTGAGGGCCCGCTTTGAGTCCTGGAGCGACGAAGCATGGATTTGGGACAAGAGGTCCCTTTGAAGGCGGGGTCGAGGCTCCTGGTGCCCGCATCTTGAAACCAGTCACATCGCCAGATGTATTGGAATGACTTCTGGATGGCAGGGGACGTGGAGTTGTTCCGCCGTTTTCAAGCACCCAGCGGAACTGCCATCACAAAGCGTTCGTCGTGAATCATTGTTTTTGAAGAGGCCCTGGGGTTTAGGACCCATGTGCTACTGGATAAGCCTATCCCATGTAAATTTCATTCCGCCTTCTTTATCTGCATCGTTATCATCCTGCTTCAGTAGAGATTTCCCGTATGGGGCCCGAGTAGATGTGGTCGGTGGATCGCGGCGTCGACGATACATCGGCGATGCATCGACGCTGCATCGGCAACGTCGGCGGCGCATCGGCTACGTCGGCGTGAAGCAAATCGGTATCCACATCGAGCCACATCGCCGATGCATCTGCGATGCGACGCGATCCTCCGACCCCATCTACTCGGACCCCATATGGGAGGCCTGCATTCATCCCCTCACCCTTCGGGGTGAGGAGGCGGCGGGAGGAGGAAGTTATGGTGGCCGTTCCTCCTCCTCTTCGTTCATTCCTTCTCTGATTCCCCCATGTCCCATCTTGCTCCCACCCAACCCCCCATCCTCCTGGTCGTCGCCGTTGTCGTCGTCGTCGTCGTCGTCGTCGTCGTCGTCGTCGTCGTCGTCCTCTTCCCCCTCATCACCGTCATTCCTCTTATCTCCTCGTTCTTGTCCTCCTGTCCCGCTCCTTCCTCCCACCCCCGTCAGACATAGAGATCCCTGGGCATTGGAGTTGTGGTCCAGGGTCCGTCGCCCAGCCACCGTCTGGACCCGGCCTCTTTGAGGTCTGGCCCAGTGGCACTCCAGGCGTGGCTGTGTTTTTTCACTGAGTAAATGAATTACCGACGCAAAATATTCAGGACATCGTTGAATTTATTATTTGGGGAGGGGGAGTAGGGGGGGGCGAGACACAAGCAGGGCCGGTCAGCAAGGGACAGGTAAGGGGAGGGGGGAGACGGGGGTGGGTAACCGCGTCGTTGGGGGTCGTGGCCATGGTCGTTGTCTTCGTGGAGGCGAGTTGTCATGCCGCTGCTCGTCGCAGACGTACAGTTGACCCGCAGAGTAAGGACAGGCATCCCTCCCAAGGGTACCCTGGCATCCTTGCTTCCTGGGTCCATCCTTGGGCACTTTCGTTGGCCGCGCCCCGCTCGAAACGCTTCGAGATGGGCGTCCAAGGGCCTTGCATCCTTATCGCGCATCCTTACTCTGCGGGTTGACTGTTGTGGTCAATTTGGCCCTGCTCGCCGCTGCTGCCGTGCCAGTATCGCTGTCGTAGCCGTGGCGGTCGTGCTGGATAATGCTGTGGTAGTGGTGGTAGTTCTGGTGGCAGGAGCCTTCGTACTGACGCGGTAGAGGGGCCTCAGTGGCTTGTGGCGGTGAGCACCATCTCTCGCGCTACAGTAAGCAAAGGACGACGCCCGACTCCCGCCCCCCTCCTCGTTGCCCTCCCCCCCCCCGAATACCCCCCCCGTGGCCGGTCTCTGAGCCTGACTACGGGCCACGGCTCGCGCGGCGACCACGCGCCATCCTGTCCGGCCCCCCAGGACGGTGTTCAGATTGTCGCTGGCCTCGGCTGGGAGGGCGCATGCACCATGCCAGGGCCAGAGCGGCGCAGCGGTGGAGAGTGCGCCAGGCCCTCCCTTCCCGTCTGCCGCCTGGCTGCACAGGGACCCGTCTTCCTCTCGGTGATTCGAAGATAGGGTCCAGAGGGATGAGGTTCTAAGATTAGGAGAGAGCTCCCAGGTTTTCCTTGCATTGTTCAAGGCTTCCTTCCTGTCTGGCCCCGTGTCTCAGGGGCTCATCCTTGAAGTGCCGATCCCCAAGAATGCAGCATACACTTTCAGAGGTCGGAAAGAGCGCGTTCTGTTGGAACCAGACCCCCCCCCTGGATGGAGGGGGGGGGGTTCGAACACCCCCCTCTCCCCTTCCCGGGGGGGGGGGGTTCGAACCCCGTTCCACCCCCCTCTCTCCCCTCCCCCTCCTCCCCTACTTCTCCTCTCTCCCTCTCGTCGGGCCGGCTTCTACGTCGGTGGCGGCTGGCGGCGGCGGCGGCGGCGGGGGCGACGACTTCCTTTTCTGGGCCAGCGCCGGCGCCTGCGGCGGCGGGCGGCGGCGGCGAGGAGCGTTGACGAGCACGACGGCGACGACGACGACGACGCTCCCCCACCGTGCCTTGGTTTTGGGTAAGAGTCCTAATGGATGCCTCTTGGGGTCTCGTCGGACGGCTCTCGGGAGCCTCTGAAGGGCATTTGTGCAGCCTCCTAGGCGCCTCTTGAGCGTCTCTTGGGGCCTGTCTGAGGTGGTAGTGGTGGCGGTGGTGGTGGGCTGTGGTGGTGGTGGTGGTTCTGTGGTGGTGGTGGTTGTTGTGGTGGTAATGGTTGCAGGTTGTGCTGGTGGTGGTGTTGGTGGTGGTGCGGTGGTTGCTGGTGGTGGTGGTGGGTTGTGGTGGTGGTTGGTTAAGGTGGTGGTGGTGCTGGCGTTGGGTGTGTGGTGGTTTGTCGTGGTCGTTGTGATGGCAGGTGAGGGTTGTGGTGTTGGTGGGTTGTGGTGTTGGTGGGTTGTGGTGGTGGTGGTGGTGATGGTTGTGGTGGTGGTGGTTTGTTGTGGTGGTGGTTGCGGTGATGGATTGTAGTGGTGGTGATGGTGGTGGGTTGTGGTGTGGTGGGTTGTGGTGGTGGTGATGGGTTGTCGTGGTGGTGGTGGCGGTGGTGGTGGTTGTGAAGGTGGTGGTGTGGTGGTTTGTTGTGGAGGAGGTGGTTGTGGTGGTGGGTTGTGGTGGTGGATGGTGGTGGTGGTGGTCTGTTGTGGTGGAGGTGGTGGTTTGTGGTGGTGATGGTGGTTGTGGTGGTGGTGGTGGTTATGGTGTGGTTGTTTGTGGTTTTGGTGGCGCTGGTGGTGGTTGCGATGGTTTGTGGAGGTGGTGCTGCTAGTGGTGGTGGTGGTGTGGTGGTTTGTGGTGGCGGTGGGTGCTGCTGGTATTGGTGGTGGTAGTGGCGCTGGTGGTGGTGATGTGGTAGACTGTGGTGGTGGTGGTGGTTATGGTGGCGGGTTGTTGTGGTGGTCGTGGTGAGTTGTGGTGGTGGTGGTTGTGGTGGTGGTGATGGTGGCTTTGGTGGTGGTGGTGTTTGTGTGGTGGGTTGGTGGTGGTGGTTGTGGGTTGAGGTGGTTGTGGTGGTGGTAGTGGTGGTGGCTTTTGTGGTGGTGGTGGTGGCGTGGTAGTAGTGGTGGCTGTTGTGGGTTGTGCTGGGTTGTGGTGCTGCTGATTTTGGTGTTTGTGGTTGTGGTGGTGGTGGTGTTGTGGTTTGTGGTGATAGTTTTGGTTGTGGTGGTGGTGGGTTCTGGTGGTGGTGGTGGCGGTGGTGGTAGTGGTGTGGTGTTGTTGTTTGGTGGTGGTGGTGGTGTGGCCTTCGGCTTATCCCGCCACCGTGGTTGGGCTTTGAGTCAGAGTTCTGATGGATCATGCCTCTTGAGGTCTCGTCAGAAGGGTCTCGAGGGCGTCTGAGGATCATGTGTGAAGCCTCGTGGACCTTCCTCAGGGCCTCTCGGTGGCTTCTGGGGGGCGAGGGCTCGATATGGCGATTTGCGTGTTTTCTCTGCGGCCTTCGGGTTCTCTCTGCTAAACTTCGCTGCGTCTCCGCCGTCGGCGCTGCTGGCCGCCGCCAGCGCCGGCGCCGGTGCCGGCGCCGGCGCGGGGGGGGGTTGGACCCCCCCTCCCCCTGGGCCCTCTCTGATCATCGTCGCTGCGTTTCCGCTGTCGGCGCTGCTGGCGGCCGCCAGGGGGGTTCGGGAGGGGGGGGGGTTAGGGTCGGGCGAAGAGAACTATGCACATGCACCGATCCTGACAACGCCCATCCTTGACCCAGGATCGGTGCATATACCTTCCTGGCCAAGGTAAGAGGGCGTATGCACCGATCCTGGGCTCAGGATGGTCCTGGCCAGAATCGGTGTGTGTGCATAGTTCTCTTTCCTCTATAGGGGAGAGGGCCCCCCCTGGTTTTGATCGACGGCGCCGAGTGTTGGGGAGGGGGCCCACCTCCCGGTTCGAAACGCGCCGCCGAAAGTTCCCAAGGCAAGCGCCCTTGAAACGCGCTCTCTCAGAGGTCGGCACTGGCGCCTCACTGGCGTGCTTCGTGTGCCAGGGCCGCCCCCGAACACGTACGTTTAGTGGCGAGGCCGGGTGAACTTCCTTGCCTGACTGAATGTTTCACTGATTGACCGGCTGACTGGCTGACTGACGTCAACGGGCAACTCTAGAAAAAGAAAAGTGATGGGGCTTGGGAAGGGGAGTGGGATGATGATGATGATGATGATGATGATGATGATGATGATGATGATGATGATGATGATGATGATGATGATGATATTGATGGGAGATGAGCCGGCGTTCACGATGAATGCTCATATGCCGAGTCGGAACGAAAATCAGAAGATTTGCGCGTCTACGCTCAGCGTAGAAGCAGCGGTCCAGTCGTCGCCATGAGGACATCATGACGTCTGCTATGTTCCTCGGCGTGACGATGTTGCTGGTTGCCCTCACCACGCTGCTATCTTGGAGATTGGAGAAGAAGGCCGGCACTGTCTGTTTCTTGAGTGACTTTCCTTTTTGCTTGCCAGCGGTCTGGGGATCGCAGCGCTCCGCATGTGAAGTTCTTGTCAACGCTCGACGGGGGAGGGAGAAATCAAATGGGAAGAGAGGGCAACTTTCTTCTGCAACGGGGGTTCTACTCCGTCTGTCTGGATGGTCCTGATCTGCTACGAAGCAGGAGACGGAGCGGCCCAGGAGGTCCACCGGCTTGGTGGACTGGTATCGGTTCGATAACCAGGTGACCAGATTTTGATCGGTGGAGGAACAGGACGAGGATAAGGATGAGGACGGGGGTTCATGTAATGCAGCTGCGTCGGATAGGCGGTGTCTCTCCGCGAGTTGTTGGGGGTCTCGCTCCACGACGGGTGTGGCGTTCGCTGCGCGACTGGGCTCGCGGAGGAGCTGTTTCCAAGCGGTCGGGGTCACGCTTCGCGACATGCTGCGCCAAAAACACAGCGCAGCAATCAGCCAAGGAAAGGTTGTATGCTTGATGTTATCCAAAACATGTGTTGTTAAATCGAACCAGTCTCCAGCGCGAATAGGCATTGCAACGACAAGATGTGTATGTCACGAATACCTCTTGGAGGCGGTATGGACATGACTCGGGTTATTCAGAGATGATGGTTGCTAGCCGAGGGGCGGCTTGGAAAAGGATATGTACATCGAGCGAATCCGATTTAGACACATTGTATGTTTATGATCAGGTACAACGGTGCTGGCCCACGCCGGCGACGTGGGCTAGGTGAGGGATGAAGCACGGGAGCCATGCCCGCTCCATGGTACAGCGTGTGGACGATGTCTACAGAGTGGGCAGAGGGGGCGGAGAACCCCAGGGGGCCCAGGGACGGGCCTAAGATGGAGGGAGGGAGGGCGGAGTCCGCCGCGAAATGCGCACAACCCTCGGGGTACCTCAATAGCTTCTGAGGATTCCGCAGAACATCCCCTCCTGCGAATTCTTCAGGAGGCCTCGGGAAACGCCAGAGGTTACCGCATGAAGACATCTAGGGCGACAGGAACCCTTAGGGCGCTTGAACAAAACCTGTGGGCTGTCTGGGAATGTTTGACGCTTCGCGAATCCCCACCAACCTCCGTAGCTCTGTCTCAAGCCGTCTCGGCTCAAGGTTGGTCGGCGCGACCTGGGTCCGCCGCCACCGTGCCGCGGCTTGCCATGCCAGGGGATCTGGGCGCCGCGCCTGCCGGTTCCGCCGCCACGCGCCGGCGCCGCCGCCTTCGGCGCGCCGCTGCCGCGCGCGCGGCTGCCGCCGCCTTGCCGCCGCCAGGCCTTTCCTGGCTCCGCGGCGAGTGCGGCGGTTCTGCCGCGGCCCGCGGCCGAGGCGGCGCCGCGCCTGGTGCTGCGCCGCCCCCTGCTGCCGCCACCGCCTCGAGGGCCGCCTCGCCCGCCGGCGCGGTCGGCCTCGCGGTGGACGCGGCGGCTGCGGCTGCCGCCTGCGCCGATGCCGCCGCGGTCGCGGCTCGCGCGGCTCTCTGGACGGCTGCGGCCACGCTGGCGCAGGCCGCTGCCCTCGCGGCCGGCGCCACGATGGCCGCGGCTGGCGCCACCTCGGCCGACGCGGCCGCCGCTGCCGCCGCCGCCGGCTGCCGCCCCCGTGTGGGCGAGGAGGTGCTGGAGTGGGTCCTGGAGGAGGGGGTGGTGGAGCAGGAGCTGCAGGAGGTGTTCGAGGACGCGCGGGGCGACGTGGAGGTGGAGGCGGAGGACGAGGGGGTCCCCGCCGGGCGCGCACCTGGCGGTCTCCTGGCTCCTGGACTCAGAGATGGGGTCGAGAGCTCCGAGGTCCTGGGTGTTGGGATGGGGTCGAGAGCTCAGGGACTCGATGACGCTTCGGTTGTGGGTCCTGGGAGATGCGACGGCGCGTGCTTCCCTGGAGTTTCTTCCACCGCCGGCGCAGCCGTTTGCTGCCAACCTGGAGTCACTTCAGACGACGGCACGTGCTTCCCTGTAATTTCTTCCACTGCCGGTGCAGCCGTTAGCTGCCACACACCTGGCAGGCTCAGGGGTCCTGGACGCGGCGATAGGGTCGAGAGCTCTGGGGTCCAGGGCGTTGGGATGGGGTCGAGAGCTCGGTGGTCCTGGGACGTTGCGGACGTGCATCCTGGGAGGGGCGGTGTTTCGTGCATCAGTGGCAGGCAGACAGGCGTTCCTACTGCTCCTCTTGCTCCTCTTTCCTATCAACGTTTTGCACGAGCTCTAGCTATCGCGTTGCCAGTCGCCGGGGCTGTCGGCCACCACCTCGCATCCCATTGCCCCCCCCTGGCAACAGTATCTTGGCGACAGGTGGGAGGGCTGCTGAGGAAGAGCCCGCGGTTGGAGACCAGTCTCCTCCCGACAAAGACGGGCCTTCAGCCCGGGGAGCGCCGTGCGATTCCGCCCACGTCCCCGATCCGCATCCCATTGACTCACGCCCGCACTCCGCCGACCACCCTCCCTTGGGCGCGTCCAGTGCCGCTGGGCACGTGGCCGCGAGAGGCGGCGGGAGTCGCCGCGCGCCCACCGCCTTTCCTGGAGTTGACAGCACTGCGCACGCTGAGAATGGGCCTTCAGCCCGAGGAGCTCCCAGCGAGACGACATCATCGAGCGACCCTGCAGCTTGGGGCGCCCCGGGCGGACTGTTCGGCGCCGATGGCGATGCAACGACGAATCATCTCCCTGGGCACTCCTGCAACCCCGGGGACTTTCGTCAGCCACCCGCCCCCCAGTCGGACAGTCGCGGATGTGACGAGCCTTCAGCTCGAGATTCTCACGCGGAACGAGCCTTCAGCTCGAGGGTACATGGCGTATCCGGTAGTCACAGAAGTGACGAGCCTTCAGTTCGAGATCCAGAGACAGCGCCAGACAGTCGCGGATGTGACGAGCCTTCAGCTCGAGATTCTCACGCGGAACGAGCCTTCAGCTCGAGGGTCCAAGGCGTCCCCGGTAATCACAGGAGTGACGAGCCTTCAGCTCGAGATCCAGAGACAGTGCCATCGGACTTAGAGAGAGGCTCAGAGGCTGTGAGTGCCGCTGGGCATGCGGCCACGAGCGGCGACGGTAGTTGCCGCGCGCCCGCCGCCATTCCTGGAGTTGACAGCGCCGCGCACGCAGAGAATGGGCCTTCAGCCCGAGGAGCTCCCAGCGAGACAGCAGCATCGAGCGACCCTGCAGCTTGGGGCGCCCCAAGCGGACTGTTCGGCGCCGACGGCGATGCAACGACCAGTCAACTCCCTGGGCTCTCCTGTAGTCCCGAAGACTTTCGCCAGCCACCCGCCCCCCAGTCGGACAGTCGCGGATGTGACGGGCCTTCAGCTCGAGATTCTCACGCGGAACGAGCCTTCAGCTCGAGGGTCCAGGGCGTATCTGGCAATCACAGAAGTAACGAGCCTTCAGCTCGAGATCCAGAGACAGTGCCTTTGGGCTGAGAGAGAGGCTCAGAGGCTGTGAGTGCCGCTGGGCACGTGGCCACGAGCGGCGACGGGAGTCGCCGCGCGCCCACCGCCCTTCCTGGAGTTGACAGGACCTCGCGCGCAGAGAATGGGCCTTCAGCCCGAGGGGCTCCCGGCGGGAGGGACGGCAGCATCGAACGATCCTGCAGCTTGGGGCGCCCCAAACGGACTGATCGGCGCCAACGGCGATGCAACGACCAGCCAACGCCCTGGGCACTCCTGTAACCCCGAAGACTTTCGTCAGCCACCCGCCCCCCAATCGGACTGTCGCGGATGTGACGAGCCCCCAGCTCGAGATTCTCACGCGGAGCGAGCCTTCAGCTCGAGGGTCCAAGGCGCATCTGGTAATCATAGCGGTCTCCTGGCTCCTGGACTCAGAGATGGGGTCGAGAGCTCTGGGTTGCTGGGCGTTGGGATGGGGTCGAGAGCTCAGGGACCCGATGACGCTTCGGTTGTTGGTCCTGGGAGATACGACAGCGCGTGCTTCCCTGGAATTTTTCCACCGCCGGTGCAGCCGTTACCTGCCAACCTGGAGTCACTTCAGACGACGGCACGTGCTTCCCTGTAGTTTCTTCCACTGTCGGTGCAGCCGTTAGCTGCCACACACCTGGCAGGCTCAGGGGTCCTGGACGCGGCGATGGGGTCGAGAGCCCTGGGGTCCAGGGCGTTGGGATGGGGTCGAGAGCTCAGTGGTCCAGGGGCGCTGCTGACGTGCATCCTGGAAGGGGCGGTGTTTCGTGCATCAGAGACAGGCAGACAGGCGTTCCTACAGCTCCTCTTTCTTATCAGCGTCAAGCGGTTGGGGTTCAACCTGTGGCGGACGCATCGAGCAACCGCAGAGGTGAAGAGCCTTCAGCCCGAGAATCGGAGGCGGCACCACAGGTTCTCGGGGGCGCCGCTGGGCACGTGGCCACGAGCGGCGACGGGAGTCGCCGCGCGCCCACCGCCCTTCCTCGAGTTGACAGCGCTGCGCATGTAGAGATTGGGCCTTCAGCCCGAGGAGCTCCCAGCGAGACAGCTGCTCTGAGCGATCCTGCAGCTTGGGGCGCCCCAGGCGGACTGCGCGGCGCCGACGGCGATGCAACGACCAGCCAACTCCCCGGGCACTCCTGCAACCCCGAGGGCTGTCGTCAGCCACCCGCCCCCCAGTTGGACAGTCGAGGTACAGCTCCTCATTCTATCAGCGTGTGGCACGAGCTCAAGCTATCGCATTGCCAGTCGCCGGGGCTGTCGGCTACCACCCCATATCCCATTGCCCCCCCCCCCCCTGACAACAGTATCTCGACGGCGCTAGGGCACCCTTGTAACCTCGAAGACTTTCGTCAGCCACCCGCCCCCCAGTCGGACAGCCGCGGATGCGACGAGCCTTCAGCTCGAGATTCTCGCGCGGACCGAGCCTTCAGCTCGAAGGTCCAAGGCGTATCCGGTAATCACAGAAGTGACGAGCTTTCAGCTCGAGATCCAGAGACAGTGCCTTTGGGCTTAGAGAGAGGCTCAGAGGCTGTGAGTGCCGCCGGGCATGTGGCCATGAGCGGCGACGGAAGTCGCCGCGCGCCCACCGCCCTTCCTGGAGTTGACAGCTCTGCGCACGCAGAGAACGGGCCTTCAGCCCGAGGAGCTCCCAACGAGACGGCAGCATCGAGCGATCCTGCAGCTCGGGGCGCCCCAAGCGGACTGTTTGGCGCCGACGGCGATGCAACGACCAGTCAATTCCCTGGGCACTCCTGTAACCCCGAAGACTTTCGTCAGCCACCCGCCCCCCAGTCGGACAGTCGCGGATGCGACGAGCCTTCAGCTCGAGATTCTCACGCGGAACGAGCCCTCAGCTCGAGGGTCCAAGGCGTATCTGGTAATCACAGAAGTAACGAGCCTTCAACTCGAGATCCAGAGACAGTGCCAATGGACCTAGACAGAGGCTCAGAGGCTGGGAGGACCGCTGGGCATGTGGCCACGAGCGGCGACGGGAGTCGCCGCGCGCCCGCCGCCCTTCCTGGAGTTGACAGCACTGCGCGCGCAGAGAATGGGCATTCAGCCCGATGGGGCTCCCGGCGGGACGGCAGCATCGAACGATCCTGCAGCTTGGGACGCCCCAAGCGGACTGTTTGGCGCCGACGGCGATGCAACGACCAGTCAACTCCTTGGGCACTCCTGTAACCCCGAAGACTTTCGTCAGCCACCCGCCCCCCAGTCGGACAGTCGCGGATGCGACGAGCCTTCAGCTCGAGATTCTCACGCGGAACGAGCCTTCAGCTCGAGGGTCCAAGGCGCATCCGGTAATCACAGAAGTGACGAGCCTTCAGCTCGAGATCCAGAGACAGTGCCTTTGGGCTTAGAGAGAGGCTCAGAGGCTGTGAGCGCCGCCGGGCATGTGGCCACGAGCGGCGACGGAAGTCGCCGCGCGCCCACCGCCCTTCCTGGAGTTGACAGCTCTGCGCACGCAGAGAATGGGCCTTCAGCCCGAGGAGCTCCCAACGAGACGACAGCATCGAGCGATCCTGCAGCTTGGGGCGCCCCAAGCGAACTGTTTGGCGCCGACGGCGATGCAACGACCAGTCAATTCCCTGGGCACTCCTGCAATCCCGAAGACTTTCGTCAGCCACCCGCCCCCCAGTCGGACAGTCGCGGATGTGACGAGCCTTCAGCTCGAGATTCTCACGCGGAACGAGCCTTCATCTCGAGGGTACAAGGCGTATCTGGCAATCACAGAAGTAACGAGCCTTCAACTCGAGATCCAGAGACAGTGCCAATGGACTTAGAGAGAGGCTCAGAGGCTGTGAGTGCCGCTGGGCATGTGGCCACGAGCGGCGACGGGAGTCGCCGCGCGCCCACCGCCCTTCCTGGAGTTGACACTACTGCGCGCGCAGAGACTCCGCCCGCCGCCGCCCCTGGTACTCTCGAAGACCCCTTGCCGGGTTACCACGAAAACGCCTTGCAGAGGCAGGACAACAAGGCCATCCGCCAGCTTGTCGAGAGAAGTCCCTTCGCGCCCATTCGCCCTCGTTCCCCTGTCAGCGAATCCGCCCGAACGGACAGCGAACCGCAGCTACTCGCGCCCGAAGGCCGGACCACGCTGTGGAAGGCGACCCCCGTCCTGGCGAAAGAAACGGTGTCTGGCAGCGTGCCTGGGCCAGGTACGACCCGCAGCACTCCCACACATGACGAAAGTCACGCTGCGACAGACGGCGCGCTCGTGGGCGAGGGCGGGCGCGGGTCTGGAGGCGAGCGCCCGCGGGAGGGGCCCGTCCCCGCTTACCACAGTGCAGCGGTCCTCACAGCCCCAGCTGCTGGAGGCGACTCGGCCTTTACTTGGCGGCCATCCTTGCGGCCCGCGCCAACCCGCAAGTCCCCGCCAGACTTCCGTGCGCCAGTCGCCGCCGCGCCCCGCGAAGCCATAGACGATTCTGGCGGCGGGCCCAACCAGTCGGAACAGTCGCAGAGCAGCGCGCGTGAGCAGCATGCGGAGCAGGGGCCGGAAGAGCCCGATGAGCAGGAGCTGCCGGCCGCCCACGGGGAGGGCGCGGAAGTGACGCCAGCGCAGAAAAGGGAGCACGGGCAAGAACAAGAACAGACAACCACCCTCCGCCTCACTCCCCTGGCTGACGCCACTTGCCCTGGCCCCTCCCTCCCAGGCAAGGGCGCGAGCTCGAGCGCCGAGGAGCAACGGCAGCGCGGCCGGCACGTTCCCCCAGCGCGTCTTCGTGGCAGCGGGTGGACGCCCTGCCTAGCCCCTGTGACTGGCCACCCTCCAGTCTCCCCGCTGCCCCTGGGCCGAAACCTGGCCAGCGACGCCGACCGCGCTGGCGGGTCGGGTGGGCGGCAAACGGCAGGCGGCGGGCGCAGCAGCAGCAGCCGCAGAAGCAGCAGCAGGCGCGCCGGGGACCAGCCGCTGACCACCCCGCCCCTGGGAGGGGGTCCCGCCGCGCGTCACTGTCCAGAACCTTTAGACCCAGACACGGGACAGCAGGCATCTAAAACTAAGATCGGCGACATCCAGTGGGACCTCCCCGGGGAGACACCTGGCGAGACGATAAAGCGGCTTCAGGCTTCCCTGGGGGCGAGGTTCACAGGCGCCTGGCACGCGTTCGCCCGGCAGCGCGCCTTGCCTAGCTGCAGTGGCACGCTCGACCCGCGGCGGCGCGACCAGCAAACGTGCGTCAACTTCCTGGCGTTCTTCCGCTGCCATAACTGTGACGTGCGGGCCATGGACGACGCGCTGGACCTCGGCGTTGACTGGACGCAGCTGCGGCTTCGGTACCTGCGGTGGAAGTGATGGCGCGGGCAGGGGGCGCCAGGCGGCGAAGGACCGCGCTGTTCGCCGCGCGCCCAAGGAGAACCATAAACAGTGGAAGGTCGTCACCTAAGCTGCGGGCGCGCCCGCCCCTGCTTCGCCTCATTTCACCCTGGCCGCTCCTCCTTCCTAACAGCGCGTGGCACGAGCTCAAGCTGTCACATTGCCAGTCGCCGGGGCTGTCGGCCACCACTTCATTTCGCATTGCTCCCCCCCCCCCCTGGCTACCGCAGCCCTGCCACGGGGCCACCCCTGGGACGGCGCGCCGAAGACCGCGCGGCAGGCGCAGACTGCATTGCGAACAGATCAAACGGCTTCCGCCCTGACTCCGCCGCCCCTCTTCCTGGAGACACGGGCGTGACGCCAGGGCCGCGCCCAGCCTCCGCGCCGCCAACCTCGCAGAAGAGACTGGCCTTCTGCCATGTTCACTCTGAAGGTGGGCCTTCTGGAAGAGGAAACTCTTGACTGGCTTCTGCCCTTCAGCTCCCTGGGCCCCCCTTGGGCGCGGCAAGACAGAGTGGAGCAGCCGTCAGCTGCCCCCCCTGGGCGCGTCATTTTGCACGCGCAGAAGGCGGGCCTTCTGCCCGGGGAGCGCTGCGCGAAGCAGCGAGCGTTCCTCGTTCCTTTCCGCTTGTGGCTCGGGCTCAAGCAATCACGTTGCCTGTCGCCGGGGCTGTCGGCCACCACCTCCTTTCCCTTTGCTCCCCCCTTGGCAACAGTATCGCGGCGCCCTCGCCGCGCTGCCGACGTCCCCTGCGGTCGTTGGCAGAGAGCCTGACGGCTTTCACCGCGCCCCCGCCGCCCCCCCTCGGATGCTGCATGGACCTGGGAGGTGGGCCTTCAGCCCTTGGAGCAACCTGTGACACAGGAGCTCCCAGCGAGACAGCAGCGCTGACCGACCCCGCAGACTGGGGCGCCCCAAGCGGGCGGTTCGGCGCCGAGGGCGAGGCATCGGCTAGTCAACTCCCTGGGCACCCCTGGACCCCCGAAGACTTCGTCAGCCGCCCGCCCCCCAGTCGGACAGTCGCGGACGTGGCGAGCCTTCAGCTCGAGATTCTCATGCTGAACGTGCCTTCAGCTCGAGGGCCCAAGGAGTAGCGGGATGCAGCAGAATGGACATAGAAGATGGGCCGTCAGCCCTTGGAGCGACCTGTGATGCAGCAGGGCGAGCCCTCAGCTCGAGACTCCAAGGCACACCCAGCAACCTCAGAGGGGGCGAGCCTTCAGCTCGAGAATCGGAGACGGCACCAGTGGTCCTCGGGAGTGCCACTGGGTATGTGGCCACGAGCGGCGACAGTAGTCGCCGCGCGCCCGCCGCCCTCCCTGGAGTTGACAGCGCTGCTCACCTAGAGAACGGGCCTTCAGCCCGAGGAGCTCCCAGCGGGACAGCAGCGCTGACCGACCCCGCAGCCTGGGGCGCCCCAGGCGGGCTGCTCGGCGCCGAGGGCGATGCGTCGACCAGTCAACTCCCTGGGCTCTCCGGGAACCCCGAAGACTTTCGTCAGCCGCCCGCCCCCCAGTCGGACAGTCGCGGACGTGGCGAGCCTTCAGCTCGAGATTCTCATACTGAACGAGCCTTCAGCTCGAGGGTCCAAGGCGTAGCGAGACGCAGCAGAATGGACGTAGAAGATGGGCCCTCAGCCCTTGGAGCGACCTGTGATGCAGCAGGGCGAGCCTTAGCTCGTGACTCCAAGGCACATCCAGCAACCTCAGAGGGGACGAGCCTTTAGCTCGAGAATCGGAGACGGCACCAGCGGTCCTCGGGAGTGCTGCTGCGCAGGTGACCACGAGCGGCGACGGGAGTCGCCGCACGCCCGCCGCCCTTCCTGGAGTTGACGCATCGCTCGCGCAGAGAATGGGCCCTCAGGTCGGGGAACTCCCAGCGAGACAGCAGCTTTGACCGACCCCGCAGCCTGGGACGCCCCAAACGGGCCGTTCGGAGCCGAGGGCGATGCATCGAACAGTCAACTCCCTGGGCACCCCTGGTATTCCGAAGACTTTCGTCAGACACCCGCCCCCCAGTCGGGCAGTCGCGGGCGCGACGTGCCTTCAGCTCGAAATTATCCCACTGAACGAGCCTTCAGCTCGAGAGCCCAAGGCGCATCGGGATGCAGCTGAGTGGACATAGAAGACGGGCCGTCAGCCCTCGTAGCGACCTGGGACGCAGCAGAGCGAGCCCTCAGCACGAGGCTCCAAGGCACAGCCAGCAACCTCAGACGAGACGAGCCTTCAGCTCGATATTCGGAGACGGCACCGCGGTCGTCGGGAGTGCCACGAGCGGCGACGGGAGTCGCCGCTCGCCCGCCGCCTTTCCTGGAGTTGACAGCGCTGAGCACGCAGAGAATGGGCCTTCATCCCGAGGAGCTTCCAGCGAGACAGCAGCTTTGACCGACCCCGCAGCCTGGGGCGCCCCAGGCGGGCGCCCAGGCGCCGAGGTCGATGCAACGACCAGCCAATTCCCTGGGCACCCCCGCAAACCCGAAGACTTTCGTCAGCCACCCGCCCCCCAGTCGGACAGTCGACAGAAGGGAGGGCTGCCGAGGGAGCGCCCGCGGTCGGAGACCAGCCTCCCCCCGACCAAGACGCCCCTTCAGTCCGGGGTGAACCGTGCGATGCTTGCACCCTGGGACTCTCTAACAGACAGCGGCCTCCCGCCGCGCTTTGGGCTGCAACTGTGTGGCAGCCCCGTTGCCCCTCTTCCTGGTCCGCGCACTTCCTGCCTTTGGACCCAAGTGTGCCGATCAGTAATACCATCTGCCTCGCTGCGTGATGGAGCGCAGCTCGCAGACCCTAGCTGGCCTCCGGCCCCGCTGTAGTAATTCTCGCCAGTGGCCCGAGTGATCCTGTGCTCGGCTAAGCTGTTGGGATCGCCCGTTGCCCACTCCTGATGCTTGCTTACACCCTGGGACTTCCAACAGACTGCGGCCTTCAGCCGCCCTCTGGACGGCACTCGCTTGCGGCTTTGCCGCCCCTCCTGGCACGCGCACTTCCTGCCGTTGGATACTGGTGCGCGCGCCAGTAATACCGTCCGCGCGGCGTCCCACGTGCGGACTAAGGGGCCCCTGGCCTCACTGTAGCTGTTTTCACTTGCCAGGCTTAGCCTGGCGCGCGGCTGTGGCCGACCTGGCGGTTTTCGCCCGTCCCAGTCTGCGCCACTCCCTGGATTCTTCGAGCTACTACGGCCTTCAGCCGTGCTCCTGGAACGATGTGGCCGTGAGGGACGCGTCTTTGGGTACACGGCGGTCCTGTCCCTCGCGCGCCTCCACGCTTGGGCGTGTGGGCCTTGGCGCGGGCCACATTGATCGGCGCACTTACTGAACGACCTCGCGTTCTCATCGAGTGGCCGTTACCTCCGCTGGGTCCAGTCCAGACCGTTGGACCACTGGGCTCAGGCGCATCTCCACAGTGGAAGACCCATACCTGCGCCCGCGGGGCTTCAGCTTCCACCTCACGGATGCCTGTTCTGATGCTGCGACGGTTCGCTGGCGCTGTCAGAGTACTTTCCTGCAGGACCGCGTCACCAGCTCTGTCTGCTCATACCCGTCAGACTCATTGGACTGATTTTCCTGCTTGGAGACCGTTCCCTACCTTACTGTCGTCTTGTTACGATCACGGCGGGAACGCCCACGCGCCATTTTGGCTGCGCTGGCTCCCCTCGGTGGCTGATATTTCAGACTCCCTGGGTTTGCCGTTTGCACGTTTCTGGGCTGTCCTTGCAGGCTCCCTGGGATTGCACGCCCGCTGGCCTCTCAGACACCCTGGGCTGCCGACGCTTGCCGCCTGATCCGCGGCTCCGCGCGCGCCCGCAATTTAGTCGCGGCCGCAGCCCGACCGTGACCGCTCGCCGTCGGCGCTTCCGCCTGCGGCTGTAAAAAATCCCCACCAACCCGTCAAGAAAGGATGCCCAGGCGAGGTGTCGGGGAACAGGGATTCACACATGTATAGATCTGTATGTATGTATGGATGTATGTATGCATGTCTGTGTGTACGCCTGCTTGCCAGCCTGCCTGTCTGTCTGTTTGTTTGTCTGTATATATGTATGTATGTATGTATGTATGTATGTATGTATGTATGTATGTCTCATGTGCATATAAATGTATATAAAGACGTCGTGGGACGACTGAGCCTTGACATGCCCAGACACCTGGGAGCCTTTTGTGGGAGCTCTCTTGCCGCGTTTCTGGAGCCTTTTTTCGGGTCATCTTGGAGGCCATCGAGGAGACTATAGGCTGCGGCCCAGATAAGCGCTTTTTTATTGGATGCCCGAAATATCGCCTCTTGGAGCCATCTTGGGTCGATCTAGGCGGTTCTGTGGGCCGTCTTGGACCTCACCCATCGAATTCGAAACTGCGAGGAACCACGCCACGCAGAATTCACACATTGCCTTTGACTGACTCTGGCCTCCCAGGTGTCTCCTTAGGAGGCTTCGTGGCCACTCGGAGCCGTCTGAAACTGGTCATGCGGCAACTTCGAGGTTTACTTGATGTATTATTGAGCCATCTTGGGACATCCTGAACAACCTTTGCCGTCATATGGGGTTATCCGAATCCCTCTCGGAATCATCGCGGGCCGAACATATCCCTCTGATACCTCGCCCCCGCTCCAGACAGAGGAAGGGGTAGGAGGAGGAGTCATCTTAGCCAGGTCGAGCGAGTCAGCGGGCCTGGCTGGTTTCCACCCTCCCTCCTTTACATAAGAACCAGTGGTGCCACACACACACACATGACATTGAAATTGCCCAAACTGTCTGATGAGCGCGGCGAAGACGAAGCGTACGCACCGCCGAAGCAGCACACCATTTTGACGCACAGTCTGTTCGCCGCTTTGGCGAAAACAGCGCTGCGCCCGCTCTCGCTCGCCTCGCTGACGCAGCCGCCTGCAATCCGGCGAGCCACACATTCACCGCGCCCACTCGGGAACGCCCTCTCGCGCGCGGCCCCGCCCCCAACGACTTGGCGAGTGACAATGCGCACTTTCAGGCGAACTCTGCGCTGCGCCGAGGCGAGAGCGACATTTTCGTCCGCGCGCGTGCGTCGACGAATTAGCGAACGAGAAAGGGACGCCGCTCCTAAGCAATACGAACGCGGCGCCGAGGTGAGAGCGATTTTTCCCTCTTTCGCGCGGGATGCGCGCCCAGTTGTGTTCCCGCCGCATTTTTGCAATGTCGATGCCAACACGTCCATGTTGTCGCGTAGACTTCGCATGAGATTGCGAAGGCCTTAAGGCCAGTGCCGCCGACCCTGAAAATGGACGACGACGACGACGACGTGGACGGCGGCGGACGACGAGGACGACGACGGCGGCGGCGTCGACAACAACGCTGACGCTCTCTAGCCCTTCGTGGGCCCTCTTGGGAGCTTCATTGGCCCTGCTGAGGGCCTCTTTGGAGACTTCTTGGACAGCTCCGTGGTCACTTGGAGCCTCCCTAGACTTGAACAGATCTGAGGCCTCTTGGAGACATTTACGAATACTCGCAACATCCCGCAACAACATATCAGAGTGAGGAGGGTGCCTGTGGGAGGGGGTGCGGGAGGAGGGGGGGGTCCTCCTATCAACGGGGAACAGGGGTAAGCTTCCCGTGTCCCCTTTCTCCACACGGGGGAGGGTGGGGTGCGAGCGTCCTGGGTTCCCCCTGAGCAGTTCCCCCTGTCCTCAGGGCCACCCTCCGCCCGACCCCGCCGCTTGTCCCCCTTGTCCACACGGGGAACCAGGGTGGGGGAAGCGGGAGGAAGGGCCTGACTTCTCCTCGCTCACAGGGGTTATTGACCTCCAGGACTCCGGGGGGGCGGTCTTCTGTTTCAGGACCCCCCCCGCCTCTCCTCCCACCTCCCCGCAGGGCCAGCCCCCCCCCCGACCGGGAAGGGATCAAATGGAAGGGGCTTCCATTCGAGTGAACTACAACGTTCTTCAGTTTCTTTGGGGGCGACGACGACGACGATGGCGCCGCCGCCGACGACGACGACGACAGCGTCTTCCACACGCTGACAGGGTCGGCGGAATTTTCATATAATGTGGAACGTTCGAGATTGAGTTTCAGGCGGCTGTCCTATAAAAGGAGACTGGTTCCTCGGGCACATTCTTTTGACCCCCCACCCCCCGCCCCAACACACCCCAATTTAACTCCACGGGGTCCTGGGTTGAGTTCGGACCTTCTTGTTGCTGTTTCGGGTTCACGAGGGCCCCCAGACGGTCTTATAGGCCTCCGCGACAGCCTCGAGGGGTCTCCAGGCGGTCTCTAGGGGTTTCAGACTTTGCACGAAGGAGGGCCCAATATTCTTCCTCGACAGCCCCAAAATGTTCCAAGAAGACCCTCAAGAACGCTCCGAGAAGCAGTCATCCTTTGTTTGCCTTCGGCTTTCACTTCAACTCGATTTTATTGTTCTCGTTTTTTCGTGCCTCCGGCAGCCCACGACAGCCCCAACCGCCTTCAAGACAGCTCCCAGACGGCCCAACGGACCCCAACAGGGCCCCAAGACGGCCCACGAGGCGCCCAAGACGGCCTTCCGTAGCCATTTTGGCTCAAGTAACACATTAGTCGAGGCAGCTGGCCAGTTCAGCGTGTGGCCCGTCCTCGCAGCCCACCGCACAAGAGGTGGGACCACATTTTCGGCATCCGACTCGTTCCTTTTCCGTGTGCCGCAGCAGGCCACCTCGCTCTTGCCTCCGCAGGTCATGGGGAGGCAACGCAATGAACATCGTGCGGGACACCGTCGCCATCGCGACTCTTCCACATCTCGCAGCCGTTTATTTCCTCCTTCGAAGGAACGTGGCAACACGACCACGAAGTTATATCATAGTATCGGGAGTATGGAAACCTTGAGTCAGGCCGTGGCGAACCAGGCTCAAGATGTCCAGGCGATTCGTGGCGCTTACAACCTCTCGACCGAACGATGCTCGCAGCTTTCTGATCAGATGACCTTGCCCGGCAGAGAAGTACACACAAACCACCAGGAGGTTCAAGGGTTTGTTTCCACTTCGGTTCGCGACATGGACCTCGAGATCCAGAAACTGCAACAGGACATCCAGAATGGTGCGAGCAATATTGGTGGTGATCATATGGACACAGACGTGATCTCATCGACTTTGCATTCGCAGTTTGAGAAGATTGAGGCCTCGATAGCTGACCTCACCTCTCGTCAACACATCTCGGGGAAGCAGCTCGCAGACATGGGCTCGACACCCACCCCTGCGTCTCGCTCGCCTCGGTCCAATCCAGCAGAGGGTCCTCGGGATGAAAACCAGCTTCAAGATCAGACGTGTGAATTGGTTATCTTAAGTTTTATTCGAAAGATGCGAGTCGAGGACCTCCGTCTCATAGGCGAAATTTGTCGCGCGACCTATGCTCCGAGATCAGATGCAAACATAATCGTCGTGCATGCATTCGGCACGAGCAAAAAGAGGACCCCGACCGCAACATGAACATTATTCGACCACCCCATGGCGATGAACCAGACGTGGGACTACCCACGCCCGCTAAACCCATCGGTTCAGCTATCGCGAAGGCTTTCCCGCGAAAGGAATCTCAACAACCGCCAATTGTTTATGCCCCCTGGCAAATTTCACAATCGTATGTCTGACCTGGTCCGTGACAAGGGCTGGAAGTAGGCTCGTCGGGCCTTGGCGGCAGTGTCTATGTGCTTCGCGGTCCGCACGACCCTGTGCAGGTGGCCGCTGTCTCGGCCGACAGCCAAGGGAATGTCATTTGTTGTCTTGACCGCGATGCCCTGCTCGAGTTTGACATTGTACAACATGCAGCCTGTATAGAAGCGGCAGCGCAGGTGCAGCTTCAATGTCCCTTTGGACTTTTGAAGCGGGTTGCCCGCGCGCGCTGGCAGACCCACCCCGCTTCCTCACCTCCTGGGTTGAATACGCACGCATTGGAACACTTGTTTCCAGATGTCCTTTTCTCTCTGCTTGCACGTGGAACTGTCAGGCCTTGATTGCGCCAGCGCGTACATTTAGCAAACTGGCAACTTCACGGCACTACAGATGCACGCGCGCAGCCCAGAAGTACGGCAATGTTTGCACACAGGATACACACGGCCACATCGGCGATGTTCGCGGATTGGAGCGGAGGCTCTGCGAACGCCAGTTCGGCTTTTCTTTCCTCGGCATCACCGCGAAAGTGGGGTGCGCACCTCAATTTCTGCTTGTCTCGCCCGCTCTTTCGCTGAAGTATGGCGTGGGGGCGATCATCCGAGGGGGGGGTTCGTGCATCCATCCATTCTAGTCCCCGTGGGGACCCTGTGGCTTCTAACGTCTACTTTCCGAACGCCAGCGGCCCCATGCCGATTTCCAGAGGCGTGTTGTCCAGGCTCAGACTGGATATGCGACTTCGCCTTCCTGGTGGAGATGGTGGGCGCGCGCATTGTCTGCTGCTTGGAGATTTCAACTTTGCGCTTGAGGGCGAAGGTCGCGTGCGTTGCGATTCTGGCGCGTTGCCACCTGGGGGCGCCGCCCGCCCCAGACTTTTTGATTATGTCTTCCCCGTGATGACTGACATCTTCCAGGGCCAGGGCACTCGCAGAAGCAGAAGAGGAAGTGCGGTGTCGTCTTGTTCGTGCATTGTTCGGGTCTACACTTCCCTTCCCCCCGATCTCCCGCGTGACCTTGCCGTTCGGGCTCGAGCGGTTGAATCGCTGGAGCCGTCGGTGCGCAGTGACCGCGATCCAGTCGTCGCTACTTTTGCCCTGTTCACGCCCTCGACGGACTCCAGGAATATTGCCCCGTGGGTTGCCGCCCTATTTGACTTTCGCACTGCCCTCGATGGCTCCCCGCGGAAGATTCCCTGCGGGTGGGGCCCCAGGAATCAGCTAGAAAATGCGAAGGAATGCTCCTACGAGGCAGATGCGGCTGCCCAGGCTTCCATGCGTTCCCGCTGGGCGACAACTCTGCAGGAACGCCATTTTCACGCGTTTACTGCCCTCCGCCTCGTTCGTCAGGGCGCGCCGCGCCGACGGGGGCAGCTCGCGCAGTGCTGCCCGAGTTTCCGTGCACGCTTCAGCCCTGGCTTGTTTGTTTGCCGCCGCATCGGCGGGTTGTGCAAGCATGTTAAGTGTTGTGCTATTATGTATATATGTGTATATATACATATATATATATATATTGAAACCATATGTTTCTTAGTATTATTCTGTTTATTATTAGTATTTAGATTCTCAAGGAGGAGGAGGGGGGCATGACGAAGTTGGGGATTGGGGAGGACCAGAAGCAGTCTCTGCTTGCTCGCAACGCTCGGCACAAAGAGCTCTGGCGACGTTTTCGACGGCGGACTTTTACCGTGGGCACCAGCGGCGACGACGGACGCCCGATTGCAACGGCCCATGCCTCAGCCGAGGCCTTTCGGGACCACTCGCGTGACGCTGTCAAGGAACCTGCCGGTCGGACTGACTTCTGGGCCCAGATTGAGCCCCGCGCCCAGAAAGCGCCCGACCCCCTCGTGGCGGATTGGAATCCCCCCTGCAGTCTCTGGCACGAAACCATCCTCAAGAGGCCCGACAGCATGCCTGGCCTATGCCCGAGCTTCGCGGTCTTCCTTCCGAAGGGCGCGGGCCCGAAGGGCCCTGCGGACGGCGCCGAGCTCTTTCGGCGCGCCTCCTGCGCCCGCCCTCTGAGCGCGAGCAGCGCGGATATCAACTGATTGCAAACGCTTTCACGACTGCTATGGCGGAAGATTTCAGTTCCGCTGTTGACGAAGACCGGGCATTTTTCAGAGGAAGGGAAATGACGGCGCGCATTGTTCGGGCCGAGACGCGGGGCCTTCTCCAACACGTGACAGGTGTTCCATCTGCTTCGCCCTTCCTCACGGAGTTCCCTGCAGCTTTCCCATCGCTATCCGCGGAATGGCTGCTTCGCGTTTTCGAATGCATGGCCCCCCCGCAGTGTGTAGTTTGGTTTTTTTCGCATAATGTATTATGACAACACCAGTGTGATTTTTCTCGCTGGTCAACTGTTCGGGGTGGTGGCGATGCAATCTGGCGTCGAACAGGCGTGCCCTGCTTCGGTGTTTCTTCTGTTCTGGCCACAGATCGTCTCCTTCGCTGTCTCCGACATGTCTACTCCCACACCTCTGTCTCAATCTTGCGTGCGCGGATGACCTACTGTTTGGCCTTCAGAGTACTCTCTTGGATTTAGGGCCGATTCTCGTGGGGGTCCATATGTTCGATGACGTTGCGAACTTAACGGAATTCGCCAAGTGTCAGATCGTTGGTTGCGGGGGTTTGGACTCGAACATCCCCATGCAGGTTCTGGAGGACTTTGATGTTCCAGCGGACAAGCTCTTGGTGGACTCTTTGGCCGTGTATCTGGGCATCCCTATTGGGCCAGAGGGGCGCGTTCATGCTTGGGATTCACGCCCCCCAAATCCCACAATCGGATTTGCCTCGCGCGCGCTCTTGGGCTTAGTCTGGCGCTTAACGCGCGTTCTTTTCCAGCTATGTGCGTTTCTTTATTTCGGTTCAGACTTCAGCTGCGCCCCGCCAGTGGTGGACTGGCGCGCTGCTCCAAGGAAGGAATATGGCCCCTCGCAGTGAGGCCCAGGCATGTTATCTCCCACGAGCTTGCCGCCCAGCTGCGCGCGATCGGCTTGGGGGCTGAGTTTCTCGACGTGCGCGCAGCCCCTACTGCTGCGAGCGCGAGACTTGCTATGCGCCTGACTGTTCTAGAACAGTCTCTTGCGCAGCTTGAAAACATCGGGACCGGTCTTGAGCATGTTCCTTTTCGGTGGCAGAGGGGCTGGCACTCTGCGTCGTTCATCTTTCACCTTCGGAGGCCCCTGGATTGGTTCCGTTCGATTGAGCCGCCCGTCGACATCCAGAAGAAAGCTCTCATACCCAGTTATACCTTGTTGCCCGACGGCAGGACAACTATGAACGTGCGGCAAATATCTTTCTCAGGCGGGCACAGAAGATTAGCTGTCCCATTTCTGCTAGCTATGTTGAAGTCTTTTGCTGGAACTTGCTGGATGTGGCGAAGCACACTTCGATGTGCCTGTCCGTTGCCCCCCTTCACGCTCCTCGCGAACTCCGTGAACGCGTCTTCGCGCTTCCACGCTGCGCCGCGGAGTTGTCTGTTTGGTTACGTCCAGGAAGGGAATCTTGAGTTAGACGGTGTGTACCACTACTGTCTATGACCCCGTTTCGAAAAACGGGTTGCCGATTGTATTGGTTTTAGATTGTCGAGCTCTAGTGAGCCCCCGGGGCAACCTTGCTGGTTTTGTCTCCTCCTGTTTTCCCTGCACCTTGAAAGGTTTCCTGCTGCCTGCTGCATGTTGTGATGCCTGTTTGTCAGCGCTGAACACTTGGCGTTTGGGGATAGCTGGATCTCCATCTCCGCATTTTGAAGCGCGCCTGAGGGTGTCCTCACGGCGCCACCGCACCCTGCCTGCGGCCTGGTCAGACCGACCGTCGGCCATCGTGAGGAGGCTCTCGATGCGAGTGGCACCACGTGCTGAGTTTACTGCTGTGGATGTGCCTCCGAGAGCCCCTGGGGTTCCTCAAGGCCGATGGGGGCCCCGCGCGTCAGCCTGAACCTTTCAACTGGGGATGGTTGAGAGAAACGAGGCGCCCAAGACGGCCCGATGGACCCCAAGAGGCTCCGAGAGGTTCCCGAGAGGCCAGAAAAAAGTTTCCAAGAGGCCCCCGAAAATCATTCCGCGAGGCCCCGAGGTGCATCCAATCCGCTCCTGACCCGCGACCCAGGGAGGGGAAGGTGCGAGGGAAGAGCGCCTCCTCGCCCTCCCTTCCCCTCTTTCTGGCCTGCCGCTACCTGAGTGTCCCGCGCCCGTCCCTCCTCTCCTTGGCTTCTGATGTCCTCTTTCGCCTTCCCCCTCACCCCTCCGCTCCTTGACTTCTCGCTCCCCTCCCTTCTCTTCCCATTCCCCCCCCATTCCCTCATCTCCCTCCCTCTCTCCTCCCTCCTCGCCCCCCCTCCCCCTCTCCGCCTCCTCGCCCCTCCTGTTCATTTTTCGCCGTCCTCCACGTTTTGACCATGTGAATGCTACTCTCCCTCCTTTCCTGAAGTTGTCCGGAGGATTTCCCGCCCTTTTGCGTTATGTGTTACGGGATCGATTTTCTCATCATTTTGTACAACCCGAGCATTTCCGATGTTTCACAATAGTATTCTAGTTGTAGCGTGAGCCGCATTTTCGGCTCGGCGCGTTGCTCCCATCGTTCAGAACGGCGCTCTCGCCCCAGCGCGGGCCACCTTTCTAGATCCGAGTCTTGCTTCACTGTGGTTCCCCATCATTTCCCCTCCTCCGCCTTCCCCTGGTCCTCATGTTCTTCCTGTTCCTTCCACGCCAGTTCCTGCTGCTGCTATTCGTCTCGCCTTAGCACGGGTCACTTCTCCGAGTTCGAGTCTTTCTTCATCGTTGTCGCCCCCCTCATTTCCCCTCCTCCGCTTTTGTTCCTGCTGCTGCTGCTTTTCGTTCACATCATGTTCCATCCGCTCATTCTCCTGCTCACCCGCCTCCTCCTCCTCCTGTGCACGCAGCTCCTCCTTTTCCGTTTGCGCATCACACAACAGGTCGACTATGACACGCATTCGCGGATAGGCAAAACGCAGCGCCATGGTAAGGGATGGGGGGAGGGGAAGGGATGTCAGATGAGGCGCGAGCGCACCCAGCTTGCCCATCGACCCCTCTGCTGCCTCTCGTGTTCCACCCTCCCGCCGCACGGCGCGGCCCCGGGCAGGCGGGCGAAGGCCGGACCTTCGTTTCAGGACCCGCCCCGCCGACCGCTTGCGGGGGAGGAGTGGGCGAGAAGGCGGAGGCGGAGGAGGAAGCCGCAAGTCGTCTACGTAGCACCGCCTTTGTTTTCAGGCATCTGACCAGGAATCACCAACAACCAGCCATACTACGAGATTATGGATATGCACACAGCAGAAGACTACCAACCAGAAAAGATGGAGTGGGCAATATTTGCAATGTACGCGCTGCCACTCTACCAAGCCAACTGATTCATCACATCGATTTCCGGCGAACGAGGCGCCTTCAAACATCCAAACCATGAGGTAAGTCCCACGCGTGCGTTCCGCGCAATTAATTCAGCGAGTCAAAACCGAATCGGCACCGATCGGCACGAGTAAGAGGACGGAAGGAAGGGCGTACGAGCGGTCACATGATTAGAAAGATCGAGAGAGGGGGAGGAGGCCTAGGAGGAGGGAATATGGAGAGAAGTGCGCACGTGCGCACGAGTTAGGCCAAGCAGTCCTCTTCGGGCCGCATGTCGAAATCATTCGAACGCCCTTGCGCGCGTGCTAGGGAGGGGGGGGCGCGATTCCTGTCAGATAATGCCATGCGGGGCACTCACGCGCGTCGGCCGCACGCGCGCGTCGATCCTTCCAAAACCTTCATCACCCCCGCGAGGACACTGTCATGGTCATCGGCGTGCTCAGCATCAGCGCCGTCATTGGCCTTGCCGTCGTCAGCGTCATCATCGTCGCTACTATCATCATCGTGTCTACCATTCTCGACGTCGCAATCATGCCGTGCCTGCCCAAGTCACCGACTTGCACTGAAGTGCCTGCTGGGAAGTGCCCACTGGTCACCGCCATCGCGGCCGCGTCGGTCGCGCCATACTATCTGGCCTCTGTGCATGAAGGCATGCGCGGGCTAGGGCTTCCGCAGACAGCACCAGCCAACGCCAAGCACTCATCGCAATCGCCGCCACATGGCTTCTGCAAATCAAGTTGTGGGGGGTTGGGCTGATTGCGCGAGCATGTAGTTGACAGCTCCAGGTTTTTCAGCATTCAGTCTCCTTTCCTGAAGAGAAGAAGAAGAAGAAGAAGAAGAAGAAGAAGACAAGACTCGACCCCCCCGGAGTTAACGACCCCGCTTGGGGTATTGTGATTTCGTATTCATTCTACACACATGTCCATCCTAAGTATGAATTCGTACGATCCCACCCAAACTAGTACCACTCCCCCTCGCCATCCGCCATCCTCTGCAACAAATACTATCGCGCAATCCCGTTTATCAGAAATCATAAGTTGCCCAAAATCCCTTGCACCAGCATTGGACGAAGTGCACACGCGCGCGTCGTCGCGAGCGCATGCCGAAATCCTTCAAGAACCTCCGGTGTCGGAAGGATTTCAGCATTGAGTTCCCACACAACATACAAGAACACATGGTTTCGCAACACCGATTTCCTAAAAAAACTTACGCGCGCGCTCTTGCGAAATATTGAAGAGAAAACCATCGGTACTTCATTATGTTCAAAACATACTACCCAACGGGCTTCGCGCGCGCATGTCGAAATCATTCGACCGCCTTTGCGTGCGTGTCGTCGCGCGACCCTTTTGCAAAAAAATGGGAAGGACTGCAAACGCGCGCGTCGTCGCGCGAGCATGCCGAAATCGTTCAAGAACCTTCGGTATCGGAAGGATGTCAAAATCGTGTGCCCAAAAAACATTCAAAAACAAGGTTTCGCAACATGGATTTTCAACAAAAGCGTGCGCGCGCTCTTGCGTCGTCGTCGTCGTCGTCGTCGCCATCCTCTCTCCTCCCTCTTCGTCGTCGTCGTCGCCGTCGCCGTCGTCGTCCTCGGTCGTTCCTCGTCGTCGTCGTCGTCTTGGCGTCGTTGTCGTTTCCGTCGTCGTTGTCGCCGTTGTCGTCCTTCCTCCCTCGTCGTTTTCGTCGGCGTTTCGTCGTTGTCCCTCCTATTTCGTCGCCGTCGTCCTCGTTGTCGTCGTCTGCCCTCCTCCGTTGTCGTTGTCGTCGCCGTCGTCGTCCTCCCTCCTCCCTCGTCGTCGTCGTCGACGTCGTCTTCGTTGGCGGCGTCGCCGTCGTCGTCTTCGTCGTTGTCGCCGTCGTCGTCGTCGTCGGCGCCGTCGTCGTCGTCGGCGGCGTCGTCGTCGGCGTTGTCATCGTCGTCTTCGTCGTCAGCGTCGGCGTTGTCGTCGTCGTCGGTGTCGTCGTCGTCGTTGTCGTCGTAGTCGTTGGAGACGTCGCCGGCGTCGTCGTAGTCATTGTCGGCGGCGTCGTCGTCGTCGTCGTCGTCGTCGTTGTCGCTGTCGTCGTCGGTGTCGTTGCCAGGTGTTATTTGGTACCCACCGCCACGGTCTTAACAGGTCTTGCGACCAAGCTGCGGGTGGGACGGTGGGATGTTTGCACGAGCAGTGGAGAGGACACTTTCAAGTTGAACAAGTGATGGATTGCACCACGAAGGTTCTCTTGTCCTAAAAGGAGATAGGTTCGACCACCCCCCCCACCCAGACTGATCGACTCCCCGGGAACCTATGCAAAATACATCGGATGATGACCCAATGTCCATCCTACTTGTGAGTTCGTACTATCCCAGCCAGGCCGGTATCGGTCCCCCCTTTTTCCCCTTGCAAAAATTGTATTCGCGCGCGCTCGTTTATCACAATTTTCAAGAATCCCTGGCAAAAAGGGGACGAAATGCACACCCGCGCGGTTTCGGATGGATTTCAAAATCGAGTGTCCAAACCACATACATAGAACATGGTTTCGCAACACGATGTTTCAACCAAAGCGTGCGCGATCTCTTGAGAATTCTTAAGAAGCCATAAGTTTTTTAAATGTTGCACAACATGCTACCAAACGGGTTCAGCGCGCGCATTTCGAAATTGTTAGAACACCGTTGCGCGCGTGCTGGGGTGGCACGATCCGTGTCAAATAACATGCGAACCACTCTCGCGCGTGTGCCGCGCGCGCATTTCGAATTCTTTCCAAAACCTGGGTCGCCGACGCGAAGCCTCCATCACCGTCGTCGGAGTGATCAGCATCGGCGCCGTCACTGGCTGCCCCGCCGTCGTTGTCCGCATCGTCACCAGTATCGCTACTATCATCATCGTGTCTCCCGTTGTCGACGTTGCCATGATACCGCGCCCGCCCAAGTTGCCGACTCGCACTGAAGTGCCCGCTGCGATGTGCCGAGCGGTCAGCGCCACCACGTTCGCGTCAGTCGCGCCAAACTAGCTGGCCACTGCGCGCTCGAGCATGCGTGGGCTAGCGCGGCCGCAGAGACGCACCAGCCAACACCCAGCACCCATCGCAATCGCTCCCGCATGGGTTTTGCAAACCACGTTGCGGGTGGGTGGGTGGGGCGACGGCGCGAGCAATGGAACTGACAACTTCAAGTTCGGCAAGCGAGTTGCACCACGCAGGTTACAAAACATGGGCCACAACGCGTGTGTTGCACACCAACGACCGTTCCACATATACCGCACCACAATGATTGGCACAACGCATACTGCACTACATGTAGCAGACATTTCACCACGTATCTTGCACCGCATAAGTTGTACCACGTGCATTGCACCACGTACAAGCCCACGTAACCATATGGTTTAACGTATATCGATATAGGCATCGTGTTTTGGACTCGCGATGGGTAGAATGTATGGTATGTTCCGAGTTTCTCTTGGGAGCGATCGGTTCGACTTTCCCCAATAATACATGCCGCTGCGTATTACTTCCGTGGTGGATCGGGTTGCCCGGTCTACGTTTCTTATTCGTTGCCGTTTTGTTGTGCCTTTGTCTTTTTTTTTTTTGCACTGTCCGGCTGCATGACCGTTGGATTCTTCGCGTCGCAGTGCGCGAGGGAGACAGACATGGAAAGGAGGAGGATGAGGAGGAAAACGGGGGAAAATAAGAGGAGGAGGAATAATTGTCATGACAATAGCCGTAGTAGTAACAGCAATATTGACAACACGAATCTACTGACAACCATAATCTCAGGAATGCGAATACTTGTAAGAAACACACGAAAACTAGCACGACGAAAAATGATACATAGAAAGACGGGTGATAATACTAATGCGACCAATGTTATTAATTTCCAGTACGCATCGTAGTGCGAAACACGATTACTACTAGTAACGCTCGTAATAGTCAGAGTGAGGGGGCCGAACGGTCATTCACTGTCACTGGGTGCGTGGCTGAAGTGGAATTCCGCGGGCGGATTCGTGTTGTTGTTGTTGTTTGTTGTTGTTGTTTGTTGATGTTGTTGTTGAACATTATTACTTCTAAAGAATAATTATTGTTGGGGCCCCTGGTGCACGACCCCCCCGCCGCGCCTAGGCCGCAGCCTCATTTTCATCATTTTCGTGAGGAAGTCTCAGGCAAGACGGGGGAGTCCGGATCCGGTTGTGTTGTTACGATCGGTTTTCCCTTGCAAAAAATAAGCTAAAGTGCACATTTCTTGTTCTAACATAACCAAACTTCAAGAACCCCTTGCAAAAAATGAGGTTAAGTGGACATTCGCGCGCGCAAGACGAAATCCTTCCAAAACCTTAGTTTTCGTAGCGATTTTAACATAAAAACATCAAAAAACCAATGGTTTTTCAAACAAAAATGTCAAAATTTCATCCCGCGCGCTCTTGCGGATTCGTAGGAAACCCAACACTTTTTAAACATTTCTGTCAAACGGGCTTTTGCGAGCAACTTTTTCGAACTTCTGCAACAACGGTTGCGCACCTGCCAGGGCCATCATCCCTGTCAAATAATACCATGCGGGACACATTCGTTTTTTCTTCGCGCGCGCACGCCGTCGTCGTCGGCCGCGGGGCCCTGAATAGTAGCCACGGTCGTCCGCATGCCACGAAGTGAAGTGTCCGAACGTCATAGGGCGGGAAGCTGGGTGTGGGTGGTGGCGAAGAGTCGTTTGGAAATTTGGTAGAGCTTGAACCGGCCCCCCCACAAAGTGGGGGTATTGCCCGCCTCCTATGAAAACCCTGGCACTGGTGAGAACGGAGTGTCCCCACGTGCTAGTAATTGTTGTTGTTGTTGTTGTTGTTGCTGCTGCTGCTGCTGTGCTGCTGTTGTTGTTGTTGTTGTTGTTGTTGTGTTGTTGTTGTTGAATACTATTACTTCTAAAGAATTATTATTGTTGGACCCCCTGGTGCACGCCCCCCGCCCAAAACCTAGGCCGCAGCTACATTTTCATCATTTTTCTGCGAAAGCTTCAGAAAAGTGGATTACCCCCGGATCCGGTTTTTTGTTGACGCTCGTTTTCCCTTGCAAAAAACAATAGAAAATGAAAATTCTTGTTCTTAGTTGATCAAATTTCAAGAATCCCTTGCAAAAAATAAGGTAAAGTGGACATTCGCGCTCGCAAGACGAAATCCTTCCAAAACCTTAGGTTTCGTAGCGATTTTAACATAAAAACATCAAAAACCCAATGGTTTTTTAAGAAAAAATTGTCAAAATGTCCTTCCGCGCGCTCTTGCGGATT
This sequence comes from Prorocentrum cordatum, assembly GCA_963575745.1. NCBI lineage: Eukaryota > Dinophyceae > Prorocentrales > Prorocentraceae > Prorocentrum > Prorocentrum cordatum. The sequence goes on from CAUYUJ010004447.1 coordinate 184,923, forward strand.
CATAGGAAACACACCACTTTTTAAACATTTCTGTCAAAAGGGTCTTTGCGTGCTACTTCTTCAGGTGCTTTGAACTTCTCCAACAACGGTTGCGCGCCTGCGAGGGCCACCATCCCTTGCAAAAAATGAGACGAAGTGCACATGCGCGCGGCCGCCGCGCGCGCATGTCGAAATCCTGCCAAACACAATGGGTTTTCAATAATTTCAAGATGCGATGTTCAGAAAACATATGAAAACGCACTACTTTCTCATCCGAAAAATCTCGAAATCCATTCGCGGTCTCTTGATGAATCTTTAAAACCCAAGATGGCCCCAACAGGCGCGCAAGATGGCACCCCTTTGTGTCCAGAGCCGCGCCGTCTGCGTTCTTCCTTTCTCGCTTCTCTCCTTTCCTCCTTGTCCTGCTCCTCCTCCCCCTCTTCCGCCTTGGAGCCGTATTGGAACTGTCGATGGCCATCTCCCTTTCTCCCTCGCATGTCTGCTTGTACATACGTATAATTTCAGAACTTACCGTGCATGCGATCGTTTACAACATGGTGGACCGTGCGTATGTCACGAACCTTGTATACATGTGTTTCTCTCCCTCCGTCTGGCTGTGCACGCGCGCGTTGGGCACTGAGAGTTAGGATCATAGCGCCATGAGTCTATGAGCAATGCATGCGTCATCCTTGGGACTGTATAACATCAGTGTAACACATGTACTTCTGTAATCGCATCCCCACGAATTTGCCCCAAAAATGTGACCAACTATCTTGGCACTGCGTACCATCTCACGTGTACCGTGTACCACATCATATGTAACAGATGTGATCAACCTCTGTGGGTGTGTACCCCACGCCAGTGTAGTAGCCAGGGTCGTCCGCACGCCACGAAGTGAAGTGTCCCAACGTCATAGGGCGGGAAGCTGGGTGTGGGTGGTCTCGAAGAGTCGTTTGGATATTTGGTAGAGCTTGAACGGCCCCCCCACGAAGTGGGGGTATTGGCTGGTGTCGCAAGAAAACCCTGGCACTGGGGAGAACACTGAGCGTTCGGGTAAAATGATTGTTGTTGTTGTTGTTGTTGTTGTTGTTGTTGTTGTTGTTGTTGTTGTTGTTTGTTGTCGTCGTCCCACCCGCAAGCCGCCCTGCGACCAACCCGCGGCCCAACCCTCGACCCATCCCGCGACCCGCCCGCGACCCACCCGCTACCCACCCGCGACCCACCCCGCGACCCACCCCGCGACCCACTTCGCGACCCACCCCGCGACCCACCCGCGACCCACCACGCGACCCGCCCGCGGCCCACCCCGCGACCCACCCGCGACCCACCCGCGACCCACCCGCGACCCACCCGCGATCCACCCGCGACCCACCCGCGACCCACCCCGCGACCCACCCGCGACCCACCTTCGACCCAAACCACGTGCAAGGTACAAACCACAATTTTCGGCGCTTGCGGCGGGTTTTTTTGCATTCCTTCCAGGTGGAGAGCCCGCGCCCCCCCCCGTGACCAACTTGCGACCAACCCGCGACCCAAACCACGTTCAGGGTACAAACCACATTTTTCGGCGCCTGCGGCGGGCATTTTTTGCAGTCGTTTCAAGTGGAGAGCCCGCGGCCCACCCGCGCCCACGTTCAGGGTGCAAATCATTTTTTTCGGCGCGTGCGGCGGGCATCGTTTGCATTCGTTCCCGGTGGAGAACCCGCGGCCCACCCGCGACCCAAACCACGTTCAGTGTACAAACCAATTGTTTTGGCGCCTGCGGCGGGCTGCTTTTGCATTCCTTCCAGGTGGAGGTGGAGAGCCCGCGACCCACCCGCGACCCAAACCACGTTCATTGAACAAACCAATGTCGCACAAACGCGGCGGCGGATGTTTGCATGCCGTCTGAGCCCGCAAGGACCTCTTCAAGCCCCGCGCATCCACACCAGCCCGTCCAGCAACTTTGCCCTGGCGATTTGCCTTGATCAGAGAAGTCGGGGAGGAGTAAACAGGGGACGAGGAGGACGCGGAAGAAGAGAGGACGTAAGGAGAATGTGGAGAAAGAGGAGGAGGAGCAGGAGGACGAGGAGGGGGAGGAGGGGGAGGAGGGGGAGGAGGAGGACGAGGAGGGGGAGGAGGGGAAGGAGGGGGGAGGAGGGGGAGGAGGATGATAATGGACGACAGTGGGAGGACGATGTAGGCCGATGAGGGGGAGGACGACAATGGGAGGACGATGATGAAAGGACGAGGGGGGGAGAGGGACGACGATGAAGAAGAGGAGGAGGACGAGGTGGAGGAGGAGGAGGATGACGATGACGATGAGGACGAGGACGAGGACGAGGAAGAGGAGGAGGAGGAGGAGGAGGAGAGCGCCATCGACAGGGAAGGTGGGGGCCACGAGGTCCGCCGGCTCGACGACGCCCGCGTCGCCCGCGCCCGCCCCCTCACACTTATCCGCAATTGCGGGGTGCTACGTAGTCGTATTCAGATTACTCGCATTTTATTCAGATTGATAATACGACTACGACAAAATACGAATGATATTACGCACAATACTGATGGCACGAGTCGTAATGACAATTGGAATGCTGATATTCATACAGCAACGGGTATTAATCTGATCAAAAAGAATGATATGCAGAAAAAAGAGGTGGAGGAGGAGGAGGAGAAGGAGGAGGCGGGAGGAGGAAGAGGAAGAGGAGGAGGAGGAGGAGGAAGGAGGAGGAGGTGGAAGGAGGAGGGAGGAGGAGACAGGAGGAGACAGGAGGAGGGAGGAGGAGGAGGAGGAGGAGGAAGAGCACCAATGCAAACCCTAGAGTCACCCACGATGTTGGAATAACACTCCCCCCAAGCTCCCTCCTCGTAGGCCCCTACAACGGTTCATTTCTACTCAATGACCTGCCTGGTTGGAAGACAACCGTATGAAGAGGAGGAGGAGGAGGAGGAGGAGGAGGAGGAGGAGGAGGAGGGGGAGGAGGCGGATGCGGAGGAGGCGGAGGAGGCGGCGGAGGCGGAGGCGGAGGAGGAGGAGTCGGAGGAGGAGGAGGAGGAGGAGGAGGAGGAGGAGGAGGAGGAGGAGGAGGAGGAGGCAGAGAAGAAGGCGGAGGAGGAGGAGGAGGAGGAGGAGGAGGACGAGAGGGGGGGCAAGTAGGCAGAGGCCTTGTCTTTTTTGCCTTCCTCGCCAGCGGCGGCGGCTGCCCCCGCAAGGGGGGGGCGGCGCGAGTCGGCGAGGGCCCTCATCGCCGTCATCCGTCGACTCGCGCCGCCGATGCGCCATGGGGCGAACGCTGGCGGGCGCCGTGGTGCCAATGTGCCGGGCCATGTTCGGCGTCGGCGCGCTGGCGAGCGGGGCATGTAATCTTCGGTCGGTTGGCGGCGCCCACAAGGGCGTGGCGCGATTGGGGCGGCCTTCTAAGCTCGCGGAGGGTTTCTTTGAAGGCAGGGGCCCTTTTAGAAGGTCCAGGAGGCTGCCGAGAAGCCTTCTTGCAAGCTGGGTGGCTTTGAAGCCCCATGCCTTCTCAGAAACCCCGCCGCTTTTTGGAAGCCCAGCCCCCTCGCGCCACCCCCGTGTGAGCGCCGCCAAGCCAGGCTCGGGCATTCTTCCAGGGATCGGGCTCTGGCTCGGGCGTAGTCTCCAGAAGGGGCCTCGCCTTCGAGGGCCCAAGGGAGTTGGCATCTTTTTCTCGGCGGAAGGCGGCGGCAGCAGAACATGGGTGGCTTCGCCAGCGGAAACCCGGCGGAAACAGAAATCGCCCCCCCCCTAAGACATTGCATGTCTGGAGGTTCAGGCCTTCGGGAACCGGTCATGTGCGTCGCTCCCGCACGGGCGACGCGCACAGTGACACGTCGCGTAGGATGGGCACCGCGGCGGGCGCGATTGGATATCAGCATCGCGCGCTGGTCGGATGGGCGCTTCCGAGGGGGGCGCACAACACAAGTTCGTTTTTCCGCCCCTCACGTTCACGAGGGACGGGCGAGGTGCGCGGGCCTCCTCAGGGAAACCCGCTGGAGGCGCGAAGGTAGCCGCGCCCTTCGGCCCGGGGGCCGAAGGGCTGCTCGTCTCTGTCGGCGGGGGAGGCGCGAGGCCGCAGAGACGGGTGTCAGGCAGGCCCAGGACGAGGACGAAGGGTTCTGAGAGCGTGCTGGTGCACTCTGGAACGGTCGCGGCGCCCAAACATCCTCCCGGCACGCCGGGTCAGCGATTGCTAATGTATCCATGCCATTTAGTCAATGCAGCCCTTCCGCACCACCCATATTTCGCCCTGCCTGCCTGCTCTCTTTCTCTCTCTCTCTCTCTATCTCTCCTTGATCCGAGACCCGAAATCTTTCACATCACTAATTTTGGGTTTCGGAGCCCGCAGGGCGGTTTTTCATGTTTTCCATTAGACGTTCCATGAAGCCCGATGTCATTCCGAGGCCGCGCGTCGAACGTTTTCGATGGCGCGTCGCGTTATGCGATGTCACGTGCGTTGGGGTCGTCAAAAAGTTTGTGTGCTTGTTGCGGATCGGTTGATGTGGGTTGGGCTTTCCCAGGATTGTGCATTTGCTTTGCGCTGGGGCGGTTTCGACCCCCATCCCTGGCAGATCCACCCCGCGGGTAACGTCGCAGGAAGAGTTCGAACATTTCGTTCGTAGTGCCAGCGATGCTGTCGCGGACATTGACCGCGCCACGGGGGGGGGGGTCGTCCAGAAATTTCTTACCATATTGCAGTGTTGGTTCTGAGTTTTGAAAAGACACCGCCCCGCGTCATTCCTTCCGGCCTCCTCCCTCGTCCTCCCTCTTCGCGTATCTGCCCCTGCTCTCCGCGTGTCCCCGTCGTCATCGTCCATCGTCATCGTCGCCATCACCATCATCATCAGCATCATCAGCATTATCGTCGTCTCCATCATCAATACCACCACCATCCTCATCAACATCATCAAAACACCCCCTTGTTCCCCCGCGTCTCTGCTTCGCCACATCCCCTGCAAGTCTCGTGGCCTTGTGAGGTGCTCCACCGAAGGCCCCACCGGCAGGGTCCTTAGTGCGCCGCCCAGCCCATGTCGGCACGCCCCTCAGACGCTTCGTGTCCCCATGAGGAGTTCATCGGAGGTCCCGGCGGCAAGGTCCACATGCCGTCGCCCAGGCCACATTGACACACCCTCAAACATTTCGTGCCCCCATAGGCAGTTCCACCAAAAAAAGGTCCCAGCGGCAGGTTTCCCAGGCCGCCGCCCAGCATATTTCGGCATACGTTTCACACGTTTCGTGGCCCCACGGGGAGCTGCACCGACGGCCCCACAGGCAGGGCCCACAGGCCGCCGCCCAGCCCATTCCGTCATACGCTCACACGCTTCGTGGCCCCATTGGGGAGCACCCCCGATGGCCCAAGCGACATCCACATGCCGTCGCCCAGCCCATGTCGTCCACGAGTGGCGCCCAGCACGGCTCCAAGAGCGCCCCAAGAGGCGCCGAATAAGTTGCACCGTCATGCAAATAGTTTTTGTCACTTGTGGGGGTCCTCTTGGGGCCCTCTTGGAGCATTCTTCGGGCCCTCTGGGAGCGTTCTTGGGGCCTTCCCGGGGCCCCAGTGGGCCCCCGGAGGGCCCCAAGAACGTTCCCCGAGGGCCCAAAGAGGGACCCCCCAAAGTGGTACAAAGAATTCGCGCGAACGTGCAATCTGTTGTAGGCCTTTCGGGGCCCTCTGGGAGCTCTCTTGGGGCCCCCTTGGTGGCGCATTGGGGCCTTGGGATGGCTCCAAGAGGCTTCGGGATTGCCCCTGACCGCCACAAGACAGCTCCGAGACGGCCGTCGAGCACCACGGGTGAAAGCAAGTGAGGCTAGGGAACAGGGCCTCTGGTAAGCCGCCACTGCGCCCCCTGGACTACCCAGACAGCGAGGGGACCTGAAACGCCCTGGGGCTCCAGGGGCCCCAGATAAGTGAAGTGAAGGTTTTTGCCATGTCAAGCACCCCGAAATTCTTCACTTCACTAAACCGGACCCAGGACGAACTCGCTACGCTCCAGTCCCGCGGGAGATCCGAGACTCCCGGCGCCGCCCGGGGACGCTGCTGCATTGCGGTGTTCTGGTCACTGTTAATGGTTTCCGCGGGCTGCAGCGGCTCACTTCCATGACTACCCCGACTCACGAATCCAGTGGTTGGTCTGGCTCTATGGGTTGGTTTCGTTGTGTCGGTTGATTTTATGTTTGGTTGGCGGTCGGTGGATTTCGCGTTGTTCATTGGTGTCGTGAAGTGATTTGTCGTTTGGTTGGTCAGTGCCGTTTTGTTGATTCGTGCCGTTTTGTTGGTGTCGTTTCGTTGGTTGGTGTCGTTTTGTTGCTTGGTGTCGTTTTGTTGCTTGGTGTCCTTTTGTTGGTCGGTGTCGATTTGTTGGTTTGTTGGTTGGTGTCGTTTTGTTGGTTGGTGTCGTTTTGTTGCTTGGCGTCGTCCTGGCGGCGTGGCCGATAATCGGCGGCCTGCAATGGCGCCAGGATTTGTTTCGGGCCAGCCTTGATCGCCCTCATCATTCTCATATTCGTCAGCGTCAGCACTCGTCGCCCCCATCCGCGCACACATGCGGCCCTGGTACGGCTCTCACGCGGCCCTGCGAAGGCCTTCACTGTGCTCCCCAAAGCTTTCTGAGGGGCCCCCCAGAGGCCCCAAGAGGGCACTGGAAATTGTCGCTTCCAACTCCGCCAGGCGGAGGTCAACAAGGGTCTCACTGGTGCACTTCCAGGAATCGTCGTTCGATCCTCTTGGGGCCCTCCTGGGGCCTTCTGGAGCCGTCTTGGAAGCTCCGAGCGGCTCCATGAAGGCGCCGGGCGATATCGCTTCCAATTCCGCCAGGTGGAGTTAGACCAGGGGCTCACTGAGGCCCCTTTTTGCGCCCTCCTCTGCCTTTGAAAAAGCCCCCATGGGGTTCTTCAGTGCCGTCTTAAGGCCCCTAAGAGGCCTCCAGTAGGGTATTGAAGTTATCGCTTCCAACTCCGCTACGCAGAGTTGAACCCAGGGCGGCTCTCTGTGGCCCTTTCGGGGCCTTCTTAGAGCTTTCTGAGGCCCTAAGCGGGCCCTGGGAGGTGTCATTTTCACGGGCGTCGAAAGTGACACCGCGGAGGGCCCTCTTGGGCCCCTCTTGGGGCATCTCTTGGGTCCCTCTGGGAGCCCTCTTGGTGCCGCCCTGGGGCCTTCTCTGGGCCTTCTTGGAGCCTTTCTGGTGCTCTTTAAGTGGGCCCTGGGAGGTGTCACTTTCACGGGCGCTGAAAGTGACACCTCGAAGGGTTTGCTTTCCCTCGTAGCGCTGCCCGTGGCCGGGGCATTGTGCAGCGCATCCCTCGTCGAACGCATTTTGTCGGACGCGTGGTCGAATTCCGCCAGTTCGGTCGAGATGGTGGTCAAGCGGTTCGGTTGCAATGTAGCCATGCGGATCTGAGCTTACCATTTCTTGCCATTTTGGCGGGGTCTCGCAGGAGCGTTTGTGTTGTGATCAACTGTGCTCGATATATACAGCGGCAGCGATTCATCCCAATATATTATTTTGAAAAAAGGCAGCAGGGGCCAATTTGGTGATGTGAAGCAACATAGGTCTCGTACTTGAGCGCACTGCCTGTCGTACTGACTGACTACTCTTGTTTCCGCAGCTATACTACTTTGGTTCTAGGCAAACGGAAAAGGAGCGAGCCTGCGGCGCGGGCCCGTGCGTTGGCCGGCTTGCCCGCCTCCTCCCTTCAGTGTTACCTTAGTGTATGCTTGGCGGCACTATCCCTTCTTCCCCATGTCATCTGCGGAGCCCACTGACCATTGACTAATGTGAAGGCCTTGCGGCCCGTGCCGCCGACCCTGAAGGTTTTGGCCGTCGATGGCGACGGGATGTGTGATCACAGGAAGGAGCTAAAGGACAACGTGACAGGGTAGGCGGAGGAAGTGTGTGTGTGTGAGAGAGGAGGAGGAGGAGGAGGAGGAGGAGGAGGAGGAGGAGGAGGAGGAGGAGGAGGAGGAGGAGGAGGAGGAGGAGAGGAGGAGGAGGGAGGAGGAGGAGGAGGAGGGAGGAGGAGGAGGAGAGGAGGAGGAGGAGGAGGAGGAGGAGGATGAGGAGGGAGGGAGGAGGAGGGAGGGAGAGGATGACGAGGTGGAGGAGGAGGAGGATGACAATGACGATGAGGACCGAGGACGAGGACGAGGAGAGGAGGAGAGGGAGGAGGAGGGAGGAGGAGGAGGAGGAGGAGGAGGGGGAGGAGGAGGAGGAGGACGAGGACGAGGACGAGGACGAGGACGAGGACAAGGAGGGGGAGGAAGAGGAGGAGGAGGAGGAGGAGGAGGAGTCCGTAGCCATTTTGGCTCAAGGTTAAACGTTGTGAGGGGTCGAGGACCCGAGAATCAGCGATTAGCTTTGGACCCTGCCGTAGCCTGTCTGGCCCAGACAGCTTGGGGCGAAGGGCCCACGGCGCCAATCATTCTCACTGCCAGTTCCGTTTCAGCCCAGAGACAGTGCCAACCATGCCTGCCGCCGAGCAGGCGCGTGGAAGCCATGCCCACAGCCGCAGTCGGAGTGCGGACGCCCGACGTGGGGCAGCAGCAACGGCGACACTGGCGACCCTCGATGAAGATGACAAGAAACGATTGGCAGAACAGCTCGAGCTCATGCCCACGTTCCCAGCGCATCCGCAGCCGAGGGCGGGGACTGGCGATCTGGGCTCTCTGTGTCCTGATACGCCTGTTACTGTTACTGGGACAGCAAGTGGAGACGGTGCAGGTGAATTCCAGGACGCTCATGAAGACTCTTTTGGTTCAGTCCGAGAGTACATCGACCTCACGAAGAAGGAGCTCCTCATGGCGGTCGGAGGGCTACAGGCTGGCATCGCGGCGCTGGCCACCTCCGTCTCCAAGAGCTGCGATGACTTGGGCAGGCAGGTCGAGAAGCGTATCTCTGGTCTTGAGTGTCGTCTCAGGGCCGAGCAGAGGCCCGCATCACTCAGCTCGAGACAGCGATTGTCGAGTTGCGGCAGCACTTGGGCATCCTCCAGAGTGAAAAGCCAGCGACAGTCCCTGTGGATGATACCTTCTTCCACCGTGCACCAGATACCTCTCTCATTATCGTGCGGGCCAAAGTTCCTGTGGCAAAGCAGGCGGTGCTCGCAGCTATCCAACCGTGGCTCGACCGTGTGCAATTGGACCAGACACTCTTCAAGCTGGAGTGCGAGCCTGTGGACAAGCGATTCATTCTACAAGTTCAGGGAAACGGCGCCCTGGCAGCACATCGCGTCGGACAAGCCATGGGAGCGCTTCGTCTTCGCGATGGAGGCTGGCAGAGATTTACATGCCGAAATATTCAAGGATCGGAGACCGAGCTGCACGTGTCCACGGACAAGAGCCCCGCCATGGCCCGCCAGGAGATCACGCTCAAGCAGATCAGAGTCCGCTTGGCTGGCCTCTACCCGCAGGCCCGCTTCTACACGGACAAAGCTCTCGGTTCGATCTCGTCGCAGTGGAAGCAATTCATCCGAGTCAATATCCAAAGTGCGTCGGCGTCTGCCACCATCGAGTTCTGCTCGGCCAACCTGGCGCACCTCAACTTCAACGAACAGGCTATTCGTGACGCTCTGGTCGGGGCCGGCGCCAGAGAGGACGAGAACATGCAGTGGTGTTCCTAGCAAGTTCTACGCGTCTTGGCAAGGAAGTGCATCGTCGGCGGCTCCGCTGACGCTAGCCACTTGGAATGCCAGAGCACTCTTCTTCCACCCACCTGTGATTCGATCCAAGAAGTTGTCTTAGTTAAAGTCTCTGCTCTCGCGTGGGGCGCTGGCGGCAGCGCAGGAGACGCATGGATCCGAGGTTGCAGTGCGAGATTTTCTCTATCATCTCCACCGTCCTTTCTCGGCGTTTTCTTCGTTCTTCGTCGGCGACGTGAATGATCGCACAGGGGGCGCGACCACCTTCGCCCCCGACTTCCCCCTGACCCATCCGAGGGGCCCACCTGTCATCGAACCGCTTCAGATCGTTCCTGGCAGAATTCTCAGGGTGACTATCGAATTCTCTTCTGGGGTTTGGGCATCTCGCTACAATATCCACAATCGCGATATATCGCAGATAGACCGACAACAACTTGAAGATCATATCCAACTCGACCTCCAGAGGGCCCAGCAGAAACCGCTCTTATGCATGGTCGTGCTCGCTGGTGATTTGAATGTCGCTGGTCGGCCTCCTCGGTCATTAGGGGCCACGCCTGATTTGCGCGGGCAGCCTCTCGCTGATCGGCAGCATCGGCGAGATCAGTTTTGGCGTCGTCTCTTCTCTTGGTTCACGGAGGTGGAGGTGGAGGGGGGTGCTCATTACAATAAGCAGATGAACTCGCTGAGCGCCATCGATAGAGTGTTCGTGTCATCGCCAGGCTGGTCGCCGACGCAATTGAATGCTCCTGCTGAACTTCGCGGTATGCCTGCAATTTTGAGTGGAAAGCGGGTTTCAGATCACGCGGGGGTATCTGTTACGATTTCTCCGAGGCAGAAAACGGACCCAGATGCCATGCCGATTCCCAGGGGCCTCTTCAGGATGCCTGAGTTCCAATAGTATTTGAAGAAAGCGATGGAGGTAGCAGATGTATCGGAGCTGTCTCCACCACTGCTGATTGAGTTTCACAAGAAGCTTCTGCGGTCTGCTGCACAGCACGCTCGGGGTAGTCGCATCGCTAACCACCCTCACTCTCCTCTTACGGGGCTTATCATTCTCAAAACTATATCTCGGGCTCTTTGGCATCAAGATGTTCACCTCGCTAACAGACTTCAGAGAACTCACTGGAAGGGGCGCAAGTGCTTGAAAGTGGATGTGCAACAGACCTCTGTCTCTTTGCTGTCGCCGCACGAGTTGTTCGAGGCCACTAATGCTGCGCAGCAGGCAGCTGCTGATCGAGCCGCGGCTGAGGTACGCCAGTGCAAGCAGCCAGATGCTCCAGACAAAATCCAAGCCAAACATCGCCGTCGTCTTCGGGGCATCGCTCGCCGCGCTAAACTCTGGAGCCCCTTCGACCGCAAGCTCACCATCCAGGGGATGAAGGTTAACGGTTCCAGGGCCACGGACCCAGAGGGGAAACTTCTCGCTCTTGGGCAAGGCTGGGGACAGGTATTCGCTTCGAAACAGATCGACGCCGAGGCTGATGGCGTCTTATCTTGACCGCTTTGCACCACAGGCTGCTCTGCGAGACCTACGGCCGCCTTCGAAGGCGACGTTCGATCGGACCCTCCGGCGCGCCAAGACGAGCGAGCCCGGGCCCGACGGCATCCCGTACCTCGCTTGGGCCATGCACCCTTGTGGCAGCGAGCTTCTCACGCAGGCGACGCGGCGGTGTCTCGAGGGCAATGTGATGCTCTATAGATTCAACAAAGTTCGAGGGGCATTTCTTCCGAAAGGTTCTGAGGAAGGCGACGACGTTGCCATCGACCGATCGGTTTCCCAGACGAGACCACTGGGCTTGAAAGGCTGCGACTGCAAGCTGATGACAGCAGCCTGCACGTGGAAGCTCTCTAGAGCGTTGCCGAGCTGCATTGACCAGTCGCAGAGGGGATTTGTGTGCTCTCGAAATGTGGGAATGAACATTCTAGAACTGGACGTTCAAGCTCGTATCGCATCCATGCCTGAGCGTGCCCCTTCCTACCTCCCCGCCCTCCTCAGTTTTGATTTTGGCCAAGCTTTCCCTTCCCTGGCCCATCAGTGGATTTTTCTCGTCCGCTCTCGTCCTGACCTTCCTCCCCCTCTGCTTCACTTCCCCCGTCTGATCTACACTAACGTCGAATGTGTTGGAACGGCTGGCCCCGTCACTATGCGCCTGTTATACATTATGTCCGGGATCGTCCAAGGGCGCCCCGCCTCTGGCACCTTGTATGCGATCGCATCTCACCCCTTCCTTGCCTTCATTTCGAACGCGCTCGAAGCGAACCGACGAGGGGTCGCCCGAGCGTGCGCAGACGACATTGGCAGTGTGGTTTTCCAGCTTCAGTTCTTGAAAGTTTTGTACCGCATGTTCAAGGCCGCAGAGCGCCTGGCCGCCTTGTTCCTTAAACGCAAAAAGTGTTTTGTGGTCCCGTTGGCTGGCCCGTTTTCCGAAGCGTTAGCCGATAAATACAGAAGCTGGATCCGAACACATATCCCCGAATGGAGCGATTCCGTTGTCGCCCCGTATTTGCTCTATTTAGGGCTGCGTTTGGGGCCTGCAGTGGTGCTCGACCCGCGGGTCGCCCCATGCGCGAATCACGCTGCTCGCGCGGCCGCGATCGCTGCTGCCACTGCCCCGACAGCTGTGAGCGCTGCTCTTTACTCCAAACGTGCCCTCCCCGTGTTGTCGTTCGTGGGCCAGTTCCTCCCCCTCCCCTCCTCTGTCACTCGTAAAGAGCACGCCCAGCTAGCTAGTCTGTACAAGACACCACATTGTGCGATGAGTAGACCTGACTTCTTTAATCTTTCGGCCTGGGGGGGGGGCCCAAGTGCCCGAGCGCCGAGGCTGTCTCCAGAGCCGCCCTCATGAGAGCTGCTTTGGTCACGTTTCGCGGTTGGGAAACTTGGCGCGAGGCGCTCCAGCAGAAGGCCATCGAGCTCCGACCGTACAGGCATGTGCTGCAGGATGGCCCGAGCCCAAGGTTCTGGCAAACTATCAGTTTTGTAGAGCAGCTGGCCGAAGCCGCCCAAGGCTTCCCGAGCTGCCGACGTGTTGCAAGCGCTGGCAAAGATGCTCTCGACCTCGTCGCCCCGCTCCTTGCTGAGTCTCCTGCTGCTGCTCCTCGCTCCTGTCCTCCGAAGATCCAGCGCTTGATCGCGAGCTCTCTCACCGCGTCGTTGTTCCCAGACACGGTTCACGAGACCTTTACAGCTAGCCTCATGAAGTGGTTCCCTGGCCATCGCAGTCGCATCGTTGCCATCGATTGGCCTGCCATCCAGAGTTTTGTGTCGCTCGCTTCAGCCTGCCCTAGCCTCTGCGTGTATTAAACACATGGTCAGGTTCCTGGACCACAGAGTCCAGATTTCAAAATAATGACTGCTTCTGCGTTGTCAAGTGTAACCCTAGAGCGAAGGATGCGACCCCACACTATATCACTTGCCCTGTCTTTGTATCGTGATGTGGCAGAGTGTTACGGCGCCCTCTTCCTGAGTGCCCGATCTCTCGGCTTGGTCTTTATCCCACTCCGTCTTCCTCTGACGCCCTCCACTTCTCTGCTGTCGCCCACCTCCTTTACACTTTTATTGCGCCCTTCGCCCCGCATCTTTCGGACTCGCAGGTGGGCCCCGTCCTCTCACAGGTGAGGATGGCATTTATACGCCTCCAGCGAAGTGGTGGTCGACACTGAGGACTCTGGGCGCCCTGGGTACGCGCCTAGGAGGAGGAGGAGGAGGAGGAGGAGGAGGAGGAGGAGGAGGAATGAGAAAAAGAAGAATAGGAGGAGGAGGAGGAGGAGGAATAAGTGCATCCTTTGTGTGCCCGCTCGAAGAAAGTGCGCCCCGAGAGTGTGATATTCTGACTTGGGACGTGCTCCCGGAAGAGGGAAAAAATGCACCTCGGGCGTGCCCGCTCGAGGAAAATGCGCCCTAGGGGGGGTGGTATTTTGACTCGGGGCCCGTTCCCGGGACGCCCCTGCGGGAGGAGGGGGAAAAGGAGGAGGAGGAGGGGGAGGAGGAGGAGGAGGAGGAGGAGGAGGAGGAGGAGGAGGAGAACGAGGAGAGGGGCAGGAGGAGGAGGAAGCGGAGAAAAAGGAAGAGGAGGAGGACCAGAAGGAGAAGGAAGTGCATCTCGGGCGTGCCCGCTCGAGGAAAGTGCGCCCCGGCGGGCGTCGTATCTGCCCCCGCCCCCCCCCTCTGCAGGGATGGGATCAAAGGGGAAAGGCTTCCCTTCGACTCCACTACGACGTTGTTTATTTTCGCTTTGGATAGCGCGCTTGAGGAGGAGAACCCTGGGAGGGGGAGAACGGACACGACGGAGACGACGAGTCGAACGGAAAAGCCCCTCACACACGCCGACAGGGTCGGCGGATTTTCGGAACATTTTGCAGGGATTATGAATATCCAGGCGAAAGACTCATTTGTCATCATCCTGCTTTCGTCATACTGTGGTCTGGGCCCCCGCAGTCTCAGAGGCTACGGCAGGTTCGCGTCGCGTCGACGCGGTGGCGATCCCAGTGCGGCGTTCAAGTTTGAATGTCGCCAGTGATATGGATTCGGGCCGACATCAAACGACAGGCGTCATCGGGAAACCCCGATCCTGCAATGTTGAGCTGTCCATGCGGTGTCAGCAAACAAAAATCGAGTCGTCACAACACGAGCCTGCCGCACTGCAGATCTGCGCACCTCGCTTGGCAGGCGGAGAAGGATGTCGTGCACAGATGTCGCCGCCTGCCCCAGGCGATGCCGTTTATGTTCGCGACGTGCGGCGTCCTCTGGGGATTCGCCTTGTTGGTGTTTTTTGCCGTCAACGCCGTCGCCATGATGGCCGCGCTCGTGGCCGCTAGCCCGCGGGCGCGCTCCTACGAGGAGGCCGTCGCTTCCGACCTCGGCCCGCGGACCGCTCACTTCCTTGCCGTGAACATCCTGCTTGCCAACGTGGGCACGTGCGCTGCCTACGTGGCGGTGGCCAGCAGCAGGCTCGACGCCGCCGCCGCGTTCGGGGGCCTCTCGAAGCCAGGGCACCTGCGGGCGTCTGCTCTGGCTGCGTGCGGTTTGCTGGTGCTGCCCTTCGCCGCGCCCGCGCAGCTTCGCGGGACGAACGTGACATCGGCGTTGTCGCTGTTCGTGGCGGCTTGCATCATGGCCGCCGCGGCCAGCTCTGTTCAGGGCAAGTAAAGCCGCAGGCATAAGATGAGATTCGACCTCTTCCGCCTCTCCGTCCTCTGGTTCCCCGCACTCCCCCCTTCGTCCCCCCATCACCCACGGGGGTAGGCGAGTCTCACTGCTCCTGTGCTTTTGGCTGCCCTGATCTGCCCTGGGCCACCCGCCACAGGCCCCCTGGCCCCCCGCTTCTGCCGGCTCGGTTCTTCGCGGCGTGCCACTCTGCTGCTATGCGTTCTCGGCCACGTCGCAGGTGTTCCCGCTGTATGCGGAGCTGCCTCCCGAGCTTCGCTCGGCGCGCACCGTCGCAAGAGTAGTATCGATAGCTGCTGTGCTCTCGGGGAGCACGTATGCTCTGATCGGCGTCGCTGTCGCCCACCGCTATGGCTGGAAGACGCCGCCCGACATGCTGGATAGCTTCGGGGAGGACCAGGCGGCCTTCCACGCCTTCGGGGTCGCGTACGCGCTCTCGTGCCTGCTCGCAACGCCCGTCATGCTCTTTCCGGCGCGCCGGAGCCTGAACCACCTGCTCGGGGCCGACGAGGCCGTCGGCGCCCGCGCCCTGGCCCTGGAGTCGGCGCTGCTGGTCGCGCTGTCCCCGGGTGCTGGCTGGAGGCGTCCCTGGCCCGGGGTAGCCCCAGCAGGGCCCAGCTCGATCCGATCGATCCGATTCTGTGTCGACCTCGGCCGGTCCGATACGGTTCGATGTCGACTTTCCAGAGATTCGGTGCTCCCTGGGTACTTGCATGGCTCTGTTGCGCCTCCTGGCGCGGCCGATCCGAGTCGACTTCGATTCCGTGCCGATGCATCCCGATCCGACGCAAAGTCCAATTCGTTCTGGTTTCTTCGTGTCGGAGGATTGCGCCGAATCGCAGATGTGCGGCGCGATCTGAGCCCGTTCATCTCCATCCCGCCGTCGCCGACGCATCGCAGATGTATCGCTGGTGCGGCGGGATCCTCCGACCCCATCTCTGATCTGGCCACACTTGGGAGGCCTCCAGACCCATCCTTGGTCACCCTGAGGGCCTATGGGCCTGCTGAGCGGTGCTCATGGGCGTCAGTGAGCCCTCGCTCTCCTTCATTCGCGAGGATCCCAGAGGGGCCTCCCTGGACAAGCCTGGGGGCCGCCCCGGGCCAGGGCCGCACCCTGGCAGCGCCCGGTGCTCCTGCGCTCTGGCGGCCCCAGCGCACTCCTTCCTGGCGATACTCGACGTCGTGGGCGCTCGGCGGTTCCAAGATGGGGGCCCTGAGCGATGGGGCTCTGAGGACGAGGGGCATCGAACACTGCCGTGAGCCTCTCTCCATCCTCGGGGCCGCATCCCTCAGGGCCCCATCCTTTGAACCGCCGAGGCGCGGCCTCCGCCGTCGCCGTCGACGCGGTGCTGCCAGCGCTGCTCTTTCTGCGGAGCCCGGCAGGCGCCGCGGCTGGCGCCGCGGCCGCGCTCTGCGAGCCGGCCGGCGCACGCGCGGCGCCGGCCGGCCGGTGGCGTCATTGCGTGCTGCTCCTGAGCTGCGGTCGCTGGCGCTCCTGGGGGGGCCACGGCAAGGTGGGTGGGTGGGGCAGGGGAGGAGAAGGTATCGCCACCGCTGCCCATCCCTCGTCGCCACGGCTGGATTAGCTTCGACATCCTGGCCAGGACGCACCCCTGAATAGGTCTGGGGAGTAGCGGCATCAGTACCTTTTGGCCCCTCCCCGCCAGGCGAAAGGGGGGTACCGAGCGGCGAAATCCGAACACTACCCTCGCCGATCCACGATTCTTGCAACCAGATGGGCGGCCGGGGTAGGGTTCGAAATTCGTCGAGCACGTGGCGAAATCAGAAGCGTACCCCCGCCTCCCATCGATTCAGGAGAATCGATGGTTGGTGGGGATAGGGTTCCGATGTCGCTACTTACGTAGGGTATACGCAATCTGGTGCGTGCATCTGGTTTCGGCCCCTTGGCGACTCCCTCGCCGGGTGGCGCCACGAGACCAGTCGAGGTGATTCACCTCGGCTGGTCTCGTGCGCCCCAGGGCAAGGAGGGGGTGGCTAGAGGAGTGGATGGGACCGTCTCTGCCTCTTCTGCATGTCGCTGCTGTCGCCATCCCTCTCGCCCTTTTTTTTGTTTGTTCCTTGCCTCCCTTCCGTCCCCCTCCTATCCCCTCCTGACCCTCCTGCTCGACGTCCACCTCTCGCTCCATCCCTCTTCCTGCTTAAAAACCCCTCCCCGCACCACCAGACGTGTCGGTCGGGCGGGTCCAGCGTTTCGCCTGAGACGCTCTCAATCCTAACGCTTTCGTGCAGTCAAGAGATTTGTGCAAGGGCGGATGGATCCCACATTGTCGCGGTGCTTGTGGCTAGAAGGATGCAGGGCAGTCCTTTTCACAACGGGGCCCTTTCCCGAATGGCTGGTCCGTTCGGCGAGCGCCTTGGGGCGCTCTCGGCAGCGAAAGGGAATGACTGTAGGTGCATGAGCGAAGGGGTCTTGGGACGTCGCAGCATCGTCGACGCATCCTGGGCGCACCCCGAGGCCTCTCTCCCCCTTCAAACAGTCCTGGAGCCCGCTCCACGGGCCTCAGCCCCTCCGCTGCCTGGCCGGGGCCCGTCACGCTGCTTTGGGGCACTCAGTCGGGGGGGACCCAGGCTGCAAGCGGATGCCAGGCCTCTGGAGACAGGAGGGGAAGTTTCGACAGACAACACACAAGATCTCCAGCGTCGTTGGGGCGGAGGCGGAAGGTTTTCACGCTCTTCGGCCTCCCAGACACCGCTTCTGAGCCACGCGATCCAGGACCACACGAATGCAGACCATAAGAAGGGGTTGGGAGTTCCGCAGACCGCGCGCTGAAGAAAGTGCAGCGTCGGACGTTCCTGGGACTACCAGGCATTTGCGGGCACGTGATGAGCTAAACCCTGGTGCACGTGGCTTATCACCAGGGACCGGGCCCAGAATCGGCCTGTCGAGGCTAGGCGGTGGTGGTTTATCTGCTCCTCGTTCTGCTGTTGTCTGCTGCTGGGCGTGGCGCGGCATCCTCCGTGTGGCGAGCTGTGGCTCGGAAGTCTCGTATCTTTGGATGAGCCAGGCAGTGGCTCGAGATAGTGGTTGTTCGGCTGCGGTCCTAGGTTGGTATCGGTCTTTTCCGAATTACCGAATCTCGTCCTTTTCCTTGTTCGCCAGCGAGGCCAGGACGTACAGCAGGCCAGGACGTATAGCACAGTACGCTTTCCATTCGGCCCAGGCTGGGCCCGACCAGATCTGGTGTCTGGTGCCTGCTGCCGTGGCGACGACGGCCCCCCAGGCGGCCCAAGCAGCCAACATGATCAACACAATCCTCTCCCCTCCCCCTACTCCCCCTCTTGCTTCCCCTCCTGCCCCCTCCTTCTCCCCCTTCTCCTCCCCCTTGCTCCTTGTCCTCCTTCTCGTCCTCCTCGTCGTCGTCCTCCTCCCCCTCCTCCCTCGTCCACCTTCGTCCTCCTTGTCCTCTACTCCTCTCCTCCCTCTCCTCCCTCTCCTCCTCCTCCTTCTCCTCCTCCTCCTCCTCCTCCTCCTCCTCCCTTCTCATCCTGATCAACATCATCCCCCCCTCCTTCCTCCGCCCCCCCCTCCGTCCTCCTCCGTCCTCCTCCTCCTCATCATCCTCCAGGTGGCACAAGTGACGCCCTTTCTACTTCCACCTTGCAGATGTCCAATGCACACTCCGTTCAATCGATCTTTCGCAGCGGGCAGTTTCGGTAGGAGTGCCGCTGCGGCTATCCGATGATGTTGCTCCGATTTCTGCACTGGAACCTCCGGTGACCGTCGAGAGGAGATTGTGATGACGACCGCAAGGACTTTGCGCGCATGTGGTTTCGAAGGTATTCAAGTCAGAGCTGTTCCTGGGATGCCTGTTCAGAAGAACAACCTGCACAACACTCTCTTGGTTGAGTCAGGACGGAATCCCGGAGTCTATACGAATAAGTCTGCAAGTAGTAACATGATTCTTATTTGTGGTTTTTGAGGGAAGGACATATTGCTAGACTGGCAGGCTGGAGCTGATTTTGCAGGGCGAGATTTTGATTTCAGAATGAAGCGATCAGGCCCTGTCGGCATTGTTGCTTGTCTTCAGTTTCCACCCCATCCAAGAGGTAGGGCAGGGCGCCCGATCTACTTCGCGACCGACATTCGCTTGGCATCTCGCGCTCATCCCGCGATATGCCACTCATCAGCACAGACTTATCCAGATGGTGGATAGGTTTGTCCAGATGGTGGATAGGTCGTTTGTGATACTTTTGTTTCACCTTCGCGGTTGGTTACCACTGACATCGGCTAGAAGGAGCTGGTCAGCAAGTGTGCGAGCTCATGGAAGAGTTTGCTTTGTGTGTCTGGGGAGTTCGGGATTGGATTGATGACGCCTTGTTTGGCCAGGACGGTATTTCGAGCAGGGTGGACTACTTCTTCGGTCTCACTGTTGCTCAGGGACTTGTTCGCACAGCTGGGCCGCCCAGGCCAGCGATTACGGGGAACTGAGTCACCCTACCGCGCTGTTTCTGCCCTCTGGGGACCTGATCCTAGCGTGCGTGCATCAGCCCCTGGGCCCAGGTGGCATGTTCGCTCTCTGTTGGCATGTTCTGCGTTCCGATGGCGTGCGCATGCCTGTTGCCTTCGTGCACCTTCAGCGCAATAGGGGGTTTGTGCCACGCTGATATCGGCGAGAAACGAGCATGGGCGAGTTCAGAATCCGAGCAGGGGCGGATCTGCGGGCACTTCTTTGCCCGTACCCACGGTTCGCTTTCCATTCATTGGCGCGGAGTACGTATTTTCCGCGCGCCGCCCCTCCGTTTCGTCCCCTGGAGATCACGACTTGCTCTGAAGCATGTTTCGGTTTTCGAGTTCAAGTAAACCGCCCAGGAAACCAATGGATGCCAAGCGGGAATCGCGGTGGCAAGTGTGATTCATACATTTTTCGCGCCCCACTTGAGTCACCACGGCGGCTGGGAGCGCGACAGACAGCCCCTCAGCGTGTTCGGCGTGTCGCTGTGGTCAGCAGCGACTGCCTCGGCGTGCGTCGGAGGCTCGGCGCCCAGCCAGTCACTGGCAGAGCCTGGTGCCACTGGTGCCAGATGATCGTTTGCACTGGCAGAGCCTGGTGCCACTGGCGGCACGTCCTGGAGTGCTCCTCAGTGAGCTCAAGTAATGATGATGCCGGACGCTCGAGCCTCGCAGTCCGCCGCGATCGCGCTCAGGTTCCGACAGAAATGAATTGATGGATTGGGTTGGGTGGATTGGATTGGATGGGATAAGATGGACGGGATAAGATAAGATGGTTGGATTGGAAGAAATGGATTTGATGAGATAAGATGGATTGGATTGGTCCGCCGCAGGCGCACAAACACATGAATTGATGGATTGGGTTGGATTGGTTGGATTGGGTGGGATAGGATAAGATGGGACAACATGGGTTGGATAATATAAGATGGGTTTGATTGGACAATATGCACTGGAGATAATAAGCTGGATTGGATAAGAACGCCCGCCGCAGGCGCCGAAAAAAATGAATTGATAGATTGGGTTGGCTGGATGGGATTGGATGGGATAAGACGGATTCGATAAATACGATGGGTTGGATTGGAAAACGTTGATTGGATGAGACAAGATGGATTGGATTGGCCCGCCGCAGGCGCAGAAACAAATGAATTGATGGATTGGGTTGGGTGGATCGGATTGGGTGGGGTAAGATAAGATGGGACAATATGGGTTGGATAAGATAAGATGGATTGGATTGGACCAGATGGATTGGATCAGATAAGCTGGGTTGGATAAGAAAGCCCGCCGCAGGCTCCGACAAACATGCATTATGACATTAGCGACATGCGTTAGCGCCGGGACGCCCGGGACACCCGGGACACCCGGGACACCGCCCGGCCCAATTGGGACACCTCCCGGCCACCGGCGGACGGGAAACGGATTTTCGCTCCTACTGACACCAAGGACACCCGGGACACCGCCCGGCCCAACTGGGACACTTCCCAGCCGCCGGCGGACGGGAACGGACTTTCGTTCCTATTTCGGCCTAGCTACAGGAGGATCACGCGCAGCTTCGCCTCGCCCGCACGCGCTACACGAACGCGAAACCGAAACCGATTTCCCGGTGGGGGGTCTCCGTTTCATTGCGATCTCACCCCCAGACCTCCGATTTTTTGCCTCCAGCCGCCAGCCTGTGTTGCGTATTTTGATTTGCGCGAGGAAAAAATATCAGGAAAAGGTTGGGTTCTGAGCTTCCGAGGTGTAGGTCTTCTCGGTGTCGCAGACGCGGTCGATCAATCGTAAAGGCCGCGAATCTCCAAATGCACCACGGTGGCGGGTTAGCTCCGTCAGCTCCCCCGCCCCGCCTCGGGCGGGGCCGATTTGGCGAGATCGGTTGACCTCCGTGTCCTTTCATTGACAGCCGCATGGTACAGTTCATGATAGAGGAGGGCCAGAAGTTCAATGCGGACCCCCAGCAACAGCAACAACAGGAATCCTAGAACGCAGCCGAGAAGGATATGCATACCCCGTATCTTCGAGCGGTCGCGGCCATGATCTGGGGCGCAGCGCGCGATGGGGGGGGCGCGTTGCTCCAGGGGCAGGTGGTAGCAGCCGAATGCTGGGAATTTGTCGCGTGCCAGGCGGAGGGCCCGATCGCGTGGAGCGAGGCAGCGAGGTTTTGTCGGGTCAAACGCCTAGCGTGACGAGGTTTGGCGGCAAACATTTGGTCAGAGTTCATTTAGATTTTTTGTTGGAGTCCAGCACCGTCGTGAACCCGCTCGTGTCGGCCAAGGGGGGCGGGGCCGTCGGGGCCGCCGTGAACGGGGCGCGGGCGAGGGAAGTTCAGCGTCTTCTGGATTTGCGCAAGTCGGCTGTTCTTTTGGGCCGTCTGGTGGCGCGATTGGTGAGAAGCTAGGGGGCACAGCTTCTGAGGGCTGGTTCTCTTCAGCGAGGAAGTTCGTCGGAGAACCACTGGCCAGGAGAGTAGCACTGGGCATCGTTTTTCAACGCCCTTGGCGACCGTGGGCCTCGTGGCCCCGGCGCCGTCTCGACTGGTGCCCCCGCTCCCGCGTTTTTCCCTGCGGCCCGAAAAGCGCGCCCAGCAATTCAGCGAACCTCTTCCAGTTTTTTTAGGCAGAGGACTCAGGAGTCAGCGCCGGGGGTGGCAGCCGCAGGCCGCGCGCCGCTGGGCCCGCCGCCAGGCCGACCCCCTCGCCCGATGCGGTCGCGGGGTCGCGCGGTGGTTTCCTGTTCCAGTCCGCCCGCCCGACGAACCCAGGCGTTCGTGTTTCTTCGTTGTCAGGTGCGTCCCAGGGTTTTACTTTTTGTTTCCTCATCATATACTTGTTATTGCATACCGTGTTGTAGCATAGTACATTGCCACGCAACATCTCATCCCACCTTATCCCATATCGCGTTTGTTTATCTGGCGTGCCTTACTCTTACATTGCTGTATGTATGCCATAATGTCGTGGGCGTTCTTATCTGTGGTATGATCGCATGCAATATTACCTTATCGTTTCCTTTTCATGTCGTTACCTTGTATATTGTTAGGTTGGTTCCCGTCCTGTTGTGTCATGGTCTGCCCCATATGCTTTGCACTTGCAATCTGTAAGCGTGTCCCATGCTGCCATGCATGAATTTATGTTATCGCAGCTTAGCTTACAGTGTAATTGTCACCGTGTGATTGTCACCAAACACGCATTGGTTCTCATATCTCATATTACATTCAAACAAGTGTTTTATCATGTCACGCTCTATCCTACCGCATCTTTGTGCATCATAGTTGCATTTTGCTGTTGACTGGCGTAAGCCATATCATGCGATATATATATATGTATATATATATACACATATATACATATATATATGTATTACTATGCCATTCCGTCGTGATTCTGTCATCATATATCCGTTTGTCATGTTTTCCCCATGATATGCGATCGTATGCTAGTGCGCCTCGCATCTTTGATTCAGGTTTTTCGTATCTGTTGAACCGCACCACTTTTCTACATGATGCTGTATTGCCTTGAATTGTCATGTTTTTTTTGTTTTGTCCGCATCTCCTCTACCATCGTAACTCATCCACTATGTTGTTGTAGTTACTTGTGTCCCTGCATCATGTTTCTTCATATCTAGCATAATGTTGTTATATGATGTCTCAATTTGTATTACCATACGTCATCACATCCCATCACATAAAACCGGGTCGTTCCCTGTATCATCATATCATAACGTAATATCGTAGTTGATATTCTTCTTGCTTCATCATAGTTCTGCAACCTGTAATATCGTTTAACATCTTATTCAGCCCGTTCTCAGTTTTTGATATTTTTCTTGTTCCACAGTCGAACAGTTATTGTGCTTGCCGAACTGGCATGCCAACATAAATCCTATCTGGTAATATATAGATACAACTTTATGTGTACATGTATATTATCACATTGACATGCATACACGTGTACATGTATACATATATAGACGTATGTTCGTATATTGTCATGGGTAATATGACAATACACTGCATTATGTTATGTTCCTTCTTGTCACGCCATATGTTTTCTCG
Source organism: Prorocentrum cordatum (assembly GCA_963575745.1). Classification (NCBI taxonomy): domain Eukaryota; class Dinophyceae; order Prorocentrales; family Prorocentraceae; genus Prorocentrum; species Prorocentrum cordatum. The sequence goes on from CAUYUJ010004447.1 coordinate 208,210, forward strand.
TAGTTGCGTAATTGGTAATGCCTCATAGTACCTTGTCATGCCCTAGTATGTCCTACCTTTGCTTGTTAGCTCAGGATGCACTATCTTGCTTTACCACATTATGTTACAACTTTGTTTTCTCGTATGGTTGCGTATTCCATCTTATCGCATCATACCCCATTGCATCTAAGCCTCCATACCTTTCATTATACCGCGTTTCCGTATTATATCGTACGCCAGTTTATCCCATGTTTCCATATCGTTTTTGATCATGCCATTTATTTTCGTTCCATATCATATAATATATTTCCCTCCTAACCTTCCTTTTTTCCTCTGTCCGTCTTCGTTCCTTTCCTCCCTCCCTCCCTCTCCCTTCTTTCGTTTTCTTGGTTGGTGCCGCCCAAGCCGATGCGCGCCGTAGCCCCCCCGGGCGGGCGATTGACCGCGGCCCCCGATGGCGGTGGACGTTTCCGCGGGCGTGCTGTCGCTCGTTGCCTGCGCCCATGCGGACCTCGGGCGGTGACGGGCGCCGGCCCGAGGGGGAAAGTCCACCTCCTCCTCCTCCATTCCTTTTCCTTATGAATAACTCCTCCCTGTCGCACCCCGAAGCCAGTCCAAAGGGCGGGTCATTCGTTTCGCTTCAGACTTCCTCACATTGTCTGATGCTGATGCTTCGAACTTGCAAACGCTTCACGGATGGGGGGCGGTCCGTTTTCAAAATGTTGCTCTCGTTTCGTTGCGCGCATATGCCTTATAGAAAAGTTTGCACGAGGTTTGCAGATGAACGCCGGTCTGTTTAAAAAAATAGTTTTCGCTTTCGCGCCGCGCGCATTCGTTGTTCACATTTGCACGAATTTGTACGGATGGAGTTTTTTTCAACATGTGGTTCCCGTTTTTGCGCGGCGCGCATTTGTCGTAAACGTTCGTAAGGACTTCAGATTGGGAGGGTGGTTCCTTTCCAAAATGGGGTTCTCGTTCCAGCGCCGCGCGCATTCGTCGCAGACAAGTGCAAGTGGTTCTCGGATGGAGGCGGGCTCCCATGGCGCAATTACAGCAGTTTCAATGCTCCAATTGCCAACGTCACAGAAATTGTGTTTTGGCACAGGGCGCAGCGGCCACATTGATTTGCTGTGTTCAAGTCCCAGGAATGGCGTTATGGCGCAATCCCAGATTTTCAAATGGTTGTCTTCCAACGGGGCACTTTCCCAAGCGACAATGATTCCGCGTAGGGGCCTACAAGAAGGGAGGTCTGAGGGAGGGTGCATTGCAATATCGTTCATCCGCCCTGGGTTTGCATTCGTTTTCGTCCTCCTCCTCCTCTTGTCTCCTCCTCTTCCTCCTCCTCCACCACCTCCTCCACCCAGTCGTTTTGGCCCCGCGGCACGTGGCGCAGAGTGTTGCCGCTCACTCCTGGGCCGCAGTTTGGCGGAGGCAGTCCGCCACCTTGGCATCAGGCGCCGTCTCCTTCGAGGGTTGTGGCTTGCCTCTTCCGCAGCCATCCAGGGGGTGAACGGCCGAAGTCAAGGTTCGTTGCAGATCGGTTTCATGTCAGAGGTGGGCATGGACATGCAAGTAGGCTTTGCATCGCAATGCGTGTCCGCGCGGCTCCGAACCTGCCGCATGCGGAGTTGTCCAAAGATGACGGCAGCGGGAAGAAGGACAATGGTGCGGGCAAGAGGTGGGGCCAGGGCACCTCGGGGGATTTTCTTCCCAATTCGGGGCGCTCACCAAGGCCCGGTCCGACTCGGAGTCGGCCGAGGCCCTCGCAGCCCAGGCGCTGCCCCCTGGCGTCAGCGGCGGAGGCAGTGTCGCAGGCAGCCGCCAAGTCACTGGAGTAATCGGAGCGTGGACGTGCTGCACTTTTTTGAAAGCCAGGGCATCGAAATCGCAGCCGCCGCCTGCTGAGGGGGTGAAGGCTCCGACCATTGATTTGACTGCGCTGCTCACGTCCAATGTTTTGGATGAGTGCTTGGGTTTGATCGGAATTTGTGCGCTGGTTTTGACGGCGCGGCACCGAGGAGGTCGAGAGGCGCAGGGTTGCAGTCAAGCGGGCGCTGTTCGCTACGACGCAGGTATCGTTCGGGCACCTCCAGGAGAATTTCCAGGGGCATCTTGAATCGTTGGCAGCGCTTCGGGCCAAGACTGTCGAGAAACGCCGTGTCTCTGCGCCTGGGCGCCTGGTGCAGCAGCAGGAGCAGGAGGTGATGCGCCAGCTGATGAGGGCTTCCACCGCCTGGGGGTAGCCAGCCATCGGCCGCGCCACCTGCTCCGCAGGTGGGGTGGGGCGGGGTGGGGAGGGGGGGTTGGGGTGAAGGGGGGGGCGCCCCGGGGGTCGGGCGCGGCGGGGAAGGCCAGGTTGGGCGCCATCGCCGCCAAGCCGGAGGCGGGCGCGGAGGCCATGCTGGCGGCGGCCCGCGTAAAGGTTTCCGCCCACTCGGGCCTCCAGTTCCCAGGCTCCTCTCGGCCTTGGTGGACCATCATGCGACGGGGGCCGGGGGGTCAGCCCCAATCCGCCGAGTGCCCGTTCAAGATCGGCTGCTTCTCTGCTCGAGGGGCAGCCGCTGCGCAAGACTGTTGGCCCCGTCGCGTCTACGTCGTCGGGGCGCCCGGGCCCAGTGAAACAGGGGGCTGCCCCGCGGCGCGCGCCCCCAGGCCGTGGGCGCGGGCCCAGCTCCGCGAGCGTTGCCAGGGCCCCGTGGGGTGGAATCGCTGGCGGGTCTGAGGCGCCGCGCGCAGGTTCAGGAGTCTGGGGCGCCCTCGGCTCTGCCCCGCAGGCGCTCGCTTGGGGGCGCGCGGAGGACGCTGGCGGGCATGCCTCGTCATATAATTCGGCCAGAGGGTCCACGACGACAATGCACGTTCGTAATCTTGGGGGTTTGGGGCCCGCTGCGAACTTCCTCGCCCGGCAGAACGTTGGCAGACATCATCATTACACTTGAAACGCATGTGTTGCCGACGGGCTCGAACACCATTCGCCGTGTGTGGCGCGGGGCAGGATATGCTGGCAGTCGTCTTGCAGCACATGCCATTCCCTCCGCCGCCAATGCGGGGGGGATCCACCATGGGAATCGGCAAGAGATTCAAGGCGGCCTCACCGCGTCGCGTCGCGTCGCATCGCCGCGACGCGACCCAGTTGGGTCAAGGCAGCTCGAGCAGACGAACCAAACTGGGATCGATTGCTTGAGTTTGGCGCCGCGACGTTCCTGGACACTGCAGCCCTGGGCTCACGAGAATGGACGCCCCACGGTCGCCTTTATGATCGCCCCATAAGGTCGCCCAAAACCTAAATTGCAAACCATGCGGTCGCCAAAAAAGGTCGCCCAACAACAATATGGCATCCCATATGGTCGCCCAAAGGGCGCCAGGAAATGGAGGAAGTAAGAATGGCATCCCCAATGGTGGCCCAAAATGTCGCCCAGACATTGGTTACCATCTCATGCGGTCGACCGAACAGGAATTCAACATCGCTCGGAAAACGCAGGGCGGTTCCGGCTTCCGCGTGCGCGTTGCATAATGCAGCCTAGCATTGCCCGGCTCAAGAGGTCCGGAAGGTGGAAGTCCAGCGCTTTCCACGCGCACCTCCGGGAGGCACGCGCACCTCCAGGAGGCCCGCGAGCCGCAGAAGGGCTCGGCGGAGGCCATGTCCGCGCACAGCTTCCAGCTTACATCGGGAGTGTCAACAAGAAGAAGGAGGACGAGGGAAGCGAGGGTACCTGCGGGGCGCAGTTCTCTAAGGCAACCCCCGAGGAGTTTCTCCCGGGAGGTCGCTGGGGCGGCCGGATCCCCAAGCAGGTTTGACCAATGTGGAGGACATGTGGACTCCACTAGAGAGTGCGACCTCTCCAGCGCATCTTGCGCTCGGCTTGGGATTTCGGGGCGGCCCGGCTCCTCCTGCCAGCCCGCGGGCGTTGCTCGCGGCATGGATGGTGGCGAGGTGGCGCCGTTTCGCCCTAGGGCCCCTCCGCATGCCGGCGGGGCAACGGACCGGCCCACGAGCGGTTGTCGACCCCGACCGCGCGGGGCAGATGGAAGGCCCGTGGCTTGGGGGAATGGCGTTGGCGCTTGGCCTGCGGCTGAACCCTTGCATTTCGCCGCAAAAAAGGTCATCCCTCGCCCCCCCCCTGTTCCCACTGTGCGGGTAAGCATGGAAGGAACTCCGTTTGTGTTATCTTTCAGGATTTCCCGCAGCAGGCGCGTCTCTCTCTCTCTCTCTCTCTCTCTCTCTCTTTCTTTCTTTCTCTCTTCCTCCCTCTCTAGCCGCATCGGCTGGAGCGGCGGTTTTCCCCTTCCCACTCTGCACTTGTTCGCGCCTGTGTCAATGCGCGCCAGGGGCGCTTGGCTTGCGGCTGAACCCGTGCTTCTCGCCACAAAGGGCCCCCCTCGCCCCCCCTGCTCCCATTGCGCGGGGTGGCGTGGATGGAAATCCAAAGAATTTGCTCGGCGAAGGACCCAGCCATATTCATCTGCGAGTAACGTAGGATATCGCTTTCTCATCATAGGCAGCGCGCCGCGAGAGGGACGGAAGGAACACGGGGCAACGGTGATGGAATCCCCGAAACGTGTGCGGGGCGTGCCGGAGTGGGGCAGGGGGCGCATGCGGGCGCTGCCGCTGGGCCCCCCGGCAGAGCTCCCTGTTGGCCGCGAGACATGTGAGGGGTGAGCCAAAATATACAGAAAGGCATGCGAACCCCTTCGGTTGAGCTCTATGTGGGGCCGCGAGGCGCGTAACGGGTGTGCCAGAATTGAGGCGACGCCGCCATGCGAAGCCTGCTACTGAGGCCTGGAGTGGAGCTCCCTATGAGGCCACGGAGCGCGCGGGGCGTGTGCCGAAATAGGGCGGGGCCGCCAGGCGAACCCTGCCACTGGGGCCTTCGGTGGAGTCCCCCATGGGGCCACGATTCGCGTGAGGGGTGTGCCGCAATGGGGCGGGGCCGCAATGCGAACCATGCCACTGGGGCCTTCGATGGAGCCTCCCATGGGGCCACGAAGCGTGTGAGGGGTGTGCCGCAATGGGGCGGGGCCGCCGTGCGAACTTTCCCACGGGGGCCTTGGGTGGAGCTCCCTATGGGGCCACGGAGCGCGTGGGCGGTGTGCCGAAATTGGGCGGGGCCGCCATGCGAACCCCGCTACTGGGGCCTTCGGTGGAGTCCCCCATGGGGCCACGATTCGTGTGAGGGGTGTGCCGCAATGGGGCGGGGCCGCATGCGAAGTTTGACACTGGGGCCTCCTGCGGAGCTCCCTATGGGGCCACGAAACGTGTGAAGGGTGTGCCGACATTGACCGGGGCCGCCATGCGAACCTTGCCAATGGAGCCTTCGTTGGAGCTCCCCATGGGGCCACGAACCGTGTGAGGAGTGCGCCGAAATGAGGGTGGAGCTGCATGCGGCCCCTGCCACTGAGGCCTTCGGTGGAGCTCCCTATGGGGCCACGAAGCGCGTGAGGGGTGCGCCGGAATGAGGGCGGAACTGCATGTGAACATTGCCACTGGAACATCTGGTTCAATTTCCTATGGGGCCACGAACCGCGTTTTTGTGGAGCTCCCTATGGGGCCACGAAACGTGTGAGAGGGGCACCGAGATGGGGGCGGAATTGCATGCGAGCCCTGCCGGTTTGGCCTTCGGTGGAGCTCCCTGTGGGTCCACGAACCGTGTGAGGGGTGCGTCGAAATGAAGGTGGAACTACATGCGGACCCTGCCATTGGGGCCCTCGGCGGAGCTCCCTATGAGGCCACGAACCGTGTGAGGGGTGCCGAATAATGGTAGAACTGCATGCGACCCCTGCCACTGAATTCGGTGGAGCTCCCTATGGGGCCACGAACCGCGTGACCCCGCCCCCACAGTACGGCGCTAGCGAAAGCGCGGCCTGCTGCAAGGCCGCGGGACGTGCCAGCCGCGAAGCGGTCGGTCAGAAGCGGGCCCTCCGAAGACGACGATGATGATGCCAGCTGCGCAGCTCTCTTTTTGCTGCTGCGCTGGCCGCGCGCTCCCGCCGGCGCTGTCGGCGCCAGGCGGACCCCTCCTTCCGCCACGCGAAGCGGACCTCGCCGCGGCGCCTTCAGACACCGAGGCAAAGCCCAGGGTGGGCGGGCAAAAGAAAGCCCGTTGGGGCCCTGGGAGGGCTTTGAGCCCCGAAGGCTTGAGCGGCAGAGAGGGAGAGAGAGGAGCAAGCAGAGGCAAGGCCAGGGAGAGACAGGAAACCCAAGCCGACTGGGGAGGGCGGGGTCCAACCTTTTAGGACAAACAACTAAGTCCCCGCCCCCGCAGTACGGCGCTAGCGAAAGCGCGGCCTGCTGTAAGGCCGCGGGACGTGCCAGCCGCGAAGCGGTCAGAAGGGGGCCCTCAGAAGACGATGATGATGATGATGATGCCAGCTGCGCAGCTCTCTTTTTGCTGCTGCGCTGGCCGCACGCTCCCGCCGGCGCTGTCGGCGCAAGGCGGACCCCTCCTTCCGCCACGCGAAGCGGGCCTCGCCGCCTTTGTTCTAGCGGTACTGGCGTATGCTGCCAGTGACGCTGCACGCTGGTCTGGCGGGCCTTGCACGTCAGCAATGCTGTGTGGGCGCCGTGGGTGGCGCCGTCAAAATTGGGTGCCGGGCTTTGTGCAGCCGGCACCATCTAGACTCTGGGTCGCGCACAGCCGGGCGCAGGCGCCGGCGCGCTCGCGGGGCCCAACTGGCCCTCCTGCTGGCCGATCGCCGCCAGGCAGCTGATGCCGGCGCGCACGGCTGTCCTTCGTGAGGCTAGGCCGGGGCTCACGCTGGCGCACTGATTGCCGGCGGAGCCCGACCTCGGGCCAGGGCCCGAACTCGCCGCGGGTGGCGCCTGGCTGATGCCGGCGCCACGGTGCCCGCCGTGCGCGCTGCGGCCTCGCAGTTCCCCCGGCCCCCCGCCCCCCCCTAGGTGTTCGGGGCGGGCAGGGTCCGGCCCCTGACAGAGAGGGTTTCCCGGGCCAGCGCTGGCGTGCGGGCCCGTGCCCCGCGCTTGAATTCTGGTGCCGCGGGCTGCGCTGGGCTGTCAGGCCGTCAGCTGCCGCGACCTGTGCTGGCCGCAGTGCGCCTGGCACGACCAGGCTCGACGAGGGGGGCCGGCGCGCCAGGCGGGCCCAGCATGGCCCCTGTTCGGCAATTGCAGAGGGCGCCCACAGTATCCCAAGCACTAGTGGAGCCCGAAGCGGGCAAGCCCGCGCGCGCATGCCAGCGCGAGAGTATTGGCCAGTGCTGGAGGCACGGGCTGGGGATGTCCTGCGGACGCGCGGCTGGTATGCCAGCGGCGCGGGTGGTGGTTGAGTTGCAGCATCCAAGCGCGCGGCGGTCAGGCCGGCGGCTTGGGCTGGGCGCGCGCCAGGTGTACCTGCACCGGCGGCGCCCGCCGCGGCCCCTCGTCATGGGCTCTCGCGCCTGGCGCTCGGCGCCGGCGGCGGCCCTGGCGGGGGCGCTGTCCTTCGCCGGGTTGGTCAGCGAGGAGGTGTCCCTGGCCATCTTGCTGGAGACGCCCTTCATCGGCTCGTGCGACCCCCACAGGTAGCCGTGGAACGCGTCTGACTGCCAGCGCCCGAACCGGCGCACCCAGGAGAGGTCTTCTGCCACGTGGTACATCGCGGTCGCTCCGCCGACCCTCCAGGAGCGGCTGCCGATCTCCTCCCTGGAGACGGCGGCCAGCCCCGCGACTGTCAGGAAGTGCTGCACCTCGGCCCTGCGAATCGGGGTACCTGACGCCCAGCGGAAAATGGGCAGCCGTTCTTCGGTGCCCTTTATCCGCTGGGGATGGTGAGCCTGGAGCCACTCCATCGCCGCGATCGGGCAGAGCGTCGTGCCGGCGCGGTAGTGGTTCCTCACCGTCCCGACGTTGAGCTGGTCCGTCTTGCTGCCCTTGATGTAGATCACCATCTCGTTGGCGTCCCGGAAGCTGGGCACGCGTTTGCCGGCCTTCCTGGGCTCCGCGTCCTCCCCGTGCAGTACGCGCTCGAAGGACCGCGAGCGCCCGTCCTGGAGGACGTACTCTGAGGCCCGCAGGAGGAAGAAGAACGCCGTCACGATCGCCGCCCAGATGACCACTGTGTCCTCCTCGGGGAGCTTGGCCTCCTGCTGGGGGAATCCGCGGAGCCACTCGAGCATGGCTGGGGTGACGGGTTTCTTCCGCTTGGTCTCGGGTCCTTGCCAGCGTTTGAGCCCCGCCAGGGTGCTCCAAAGGCGACCCCTGCGGAGCAGGGGGTCTGAGTAGCCAGCCACCAGGTGAGCGTAGCGCACCGCAATGAGCTTCTGCTTGATGGTCCCTTCCGTCCTCCCGACGACCCGCGCGAGAAGGACGGCGAAGTTGATGAGCGCCTCCTCATCGGCTAGGCGTTCCTCGCGGTCGCGCCCCGGGAGCCAAGGGCTAAGCCCCTGCGCCTGGCGCGCGGCTACCCAGAGCCGCCATCCCCCCTCGTAGCCCGCTCTCGTGCCTTCGCTGAGTTTTTGCAGCATGGCCTCCATCTTCTGCTGCGCGAACCAGCTGGCGTAGCCGGCCCCGCCTGGCTCAGCTCGGCCGGCGGGGGCGAGCTCCTTCCCGGGGTTGTTGCTCTTCCTCGCGATGCCCGGCGCCTGCGGCTTCACCAGGTTGGCAGCCGGCGTCTTCTTTGCTCGTCGAGGGCTCTTCTTGCGCGGGCTCTTCGAGCGGGTCACTCGCTTGCCCAGCTTAACCGCCTCTGCGGCTGGGGCCTCGCGAGGTCCAATGATCGCGTCCTCGTCGATCTCCCGGAAGCGGATCGCCTGGGCACGCCGGCGATTCTTGTGCATCTTGTCGGTGAGTGCGCCGCCTGCCTTTGCCTCGCCCTCCGCCGCCAGCGCGAGCGTGGGTCGATCCGGCGCTTGCGCCCAAGCACGGACACAGCGCTCGGTGGCCTCCCACGCGGCCTGCTCTTCTGGGTCATGGCATACTCCAGCGAGCTGCGTGCTGGCGCTGCTGAGGGCCTCCGCCACTGCGCCCAGCACCGCCTCTGCGGTCCTCGGTGGGAGGGCTCTGGCTGCGCCCTTCAGGAGCTCATCCTCCGTGGAGCCCTGGGCCTGCAGGCTGGCCCACTCGTCGTCGGCCCCCCCTTGCGCCCTCCAAACCTCTTGGGGTGTCAAGGCTCGGACCGTGCCTTTGCCTCCCCCGGTGACCCGGTGGAGCGCGGCACCTGGGCCTTGGGGCCCTGTCCTGTCCCGGGCCACCGGGCGGTGCCCACGGGCCCCCATTCGCTGTAAATCAGGTGCTTCACCCCGTCCTTCTTGAGGTGGCCGACCGGCTTGAGGAGGAGAGGGTCGCTGGTGGACTGGACGCGGGGGTCCCACGACACCTCGCCTTGCTGGTCGAGCCGAAGGTGGTCTTTTCCTCTGTCCAAACATGGCTCGATGCCGGCAGCCCGCGAGCAGGCCGGCGGCATGTTAATGCTCGCCAGGCCTGCTCCCGTCTTCCGACGTCCGCCTGTGAGCACCTGCCTGGTCCGCGTAGTGGAATTCCCGTGGTGCGTGCAGATCACCTCGAACTTCGCGACCGCGTAGCCCAGCTGCTTGAGCGCCTTCTCGAGCCTGGCCGCGTCCACGCCGTTCGGGGCGTCCACGATCACCACTTCGGGGCTCTCGCTGGTCGCTGCAACGAGGAACGTCTCCATCTCTCGGCCCTTGGGGTCCAGGGACAGCGATGCCATGAGCCAGTCTGCCTTCTGGTCTTCCCCCGGCTCTGACCCACCAAGGCGTTTGAGGGCCTTCACGTAGGGGTTGAGGAGGCTCCCCACCTCTCTGCCCAGCTTCCCGTGGAGTGGGAGGGGTCTTGGCGGCCCATGCCCCCTCTGGAGCGCTCGGCGTCGCAGGGCGGCCTCGGCCACTGGGCCCGTCTCCCCTGGGAGGCGGAGGAGGCGTTCCTTGGCGTCCTCCAGGATCTGGCCCCGAGCTGCAGGGGGCTCGAGGCGCTCCCACCCCTCGGTGGCCAGCGTGTCGTGAACCTTCTTGACCTCCTCGCGGGTGAGCCAGTCGGCCACCTCGTTGTGGTAGGTCCGAACGAAGAAGGAGGTGATGCGGCATCCGTGCATGGCTTCGATCCGCTCCACTAGGCGAATCAGGTGGCGTGCGAGGGTATTCTTGGGGCTCCTCTTAGTGAGCCACGCTTTCACGTTCTGATTGTCCGTGACGTAGAAGACCAGCTCACCCTCCCACTTCGGGCCCTGCTTCGTAGCCAACGCGACCACTGCCAACAGTTCGACCACTGCGATGATCCAGTCCTCCTCGCTGTTCTCCCCCCCGACCGCCTGGCTCAAGGCCTCGAGCAGGGGCTTGGCGTCCGCGGCCATGTACTCCGGCGTGGGTGGGGCTCCTTCTGCAGTTGCACGACCCCAGTCGATGGCGCCGATCGACGAGGTGGTGGCGTCGCCGCCGGTCCATCTCGTAGCGCGTGCTGTTCCCGGCAACGCGAGGCGCTCACGCACGGAGAGCGCCTGCGTGAAACTCGCCTGGAAGGTCGTGCTCCAAGCCTCGGGGACGTCGAAGAGCATCCTCAGGAAGCTCACGGAGGCGCCCCACTCTTCCCAGGCGAGCTCGACCTCTTCGGGGGTACCTTTTGGCTCTGCCCAGCTCGTCCCGCTGCTCAAGAGCCGGTCCAGGGCTGGTAGCTCAGGGCGGAGGGCAGGCTGCGCGGACGCCCAGAACTGAGCACAGCCTCGCAGCTCTTGGGCGACCTTTAGCGGTACCCGCCGTGATCCTCTGAGCTCTGGGAGGGCGAGCAGGTACTGGGCCTTGATGCACGTAGGCTCCGGGAGCCTGACCACCTTCGTGTTGAAGTTCATGTGGAGGCCCCAGATCAGCTGCTCGGCGGCGAACCCCCCCTCGACGTCCAGCTTTTCCTCGTTGACCGCGTCCGGGCCCCAGACCCGCTTCATGGCCCCGTCGAGCTCCTCGGCCGAGAGCCAGGGCCTGAGGCCCACCAGTGGTTCGAGGACAACGCCGTCGTCCATCAACCACTTGGAGGCGTACTTGACGGTGTCGTTGATCTTGGGCGCCGGCGGCTTCCTCCTCTCATGCTCGTTCTTGGCCGCCCAGGCGAACGCCATGTACTCTCCTGGGCTACCGGCCCAGCCGAAGACCAGCACGCCGTGGATGAGGATCACTCGCCCTGGCACCCCGACCTCTTTGCCCGGGAGCGTCGCCCCGAACTCGGGTACCGCTGCCGGCCCCAGGTGGTGCCACTTGAAGGCCCTGGCCACGTCCCTCTCTGCGACCACCTGTTGAACGCCTGGATGCCTTGCCTCCCACCAAAGGCTGAGTCGAGCAAGCCCTCTGTGGAGGGGCTGCTTGGCGGGAGGGTGCTGCTCCTTCGGGGAGAAGGCGCTGGCTGCGCGCATGTCGTGGATCGGCCGGCCCTTCCTCGAGATGGTCGGGTCCGGCAGCATCTTGGGGGCCCTCCCGCTGGGCGACTCGACCAGAGCCGAGGCGGCGAGCACGTCTTCGACCTCGTCTGAGGCCCAAAGGACCACGCCGTAGCGACTGTCCTTCCAGGCCTTCTCGAACATCTCCAAGGCGTGGTCCACCGCTGAAGAGTGTGACTTGGCCTGCGTGCGTACCCGCTCCTCCGTGCGCCGTGCGGGGATTCCTCTGGTGGCCATCGCTCGGGGGTAGGCGGCGCGGTGCGGGTCCAAGGACCTCTGCGCGTCTTCCTCGAGCACGCCGCCCAGCGGGTTGCCATGGATCTCCTCTCGCGCGTGCTTCAGCAGCTCGGCGGCCCTCTCCACGCTGCCGGCGAGCCGGAGGAGAGAGTTGCCTCGTCGCACCACCTCGGGGACCCTCTCGGGTTGGAAGTCTGGGTGGTCGGCGCGCCACTTGACGTAGGCTCGCGCCTCCTCTTGCTCCTTCCCTCCGCCAGCGGCTGCCGGTGTCTCCTCCAGCGGGGGGCCTCCGCAGCGGCCTCCTCCACGCGGGGGGGCTGGCCATGGCGGTGGCATCATTGGCGGCATGCCTGGCGGTCGGCAGATCTGGCCAGGGAGGAGCGGACGCCATCCTCTCGGCCTCAGCAACGGCTGGACCGCGTGGGGCTGAGGCACGGGCGGTCCCGCAGACTCATCCTGGCGAGGCTTGGGCTGCGGGGGGCGCCCTTTGGAGGTGGCTCGCAAGCGGGCGCCCAGCGATCCTGGCCTGGGCCTAGGCGTGGGTGCCCCCTCTGGTGCTTCCGCGCTGCCGGCGTCTGCCCTCCCAGTGGGCGGGCATCCGCTGGAGGTCCCTGACCTGCCCGCGGCCCGCCCGGCTGCTTCCACGACTGTCTCCGCCGAGCGACTCCGCCTCATGGGTGCTGCTTTCTGGGGGACCACTTTGGAGAGTTTGCTTTGCGGGGGAGTGGTCGGGTTGGGGGAAGCTTCGAGGGCCTCTGGCGGTGGCGGCGCGTCGGGCGGGGGCCCGGGGTCGGCCGCCGGGGCTGGGCCTCCGCTGCCGCTCGCGCCAGGAGAGCTCCGGGAAGGTTTCTCCTTCCCTCGCTCGGCGGCGTCCGCGCGTCCTGGCCAGAGGCTCAGGGGGTCGGAGTCCTCTGGGATGGGTGGGGTTGGTCCTGCCCGCGCCCCCGCGCACGGCTCCTCCACTGCTTCACTCTCCGAGCTCTCGACGAGGGCTGCGTCGTCGCTCGGGGGGTCCTCCTCCGCCTTCTCGTACGCGGTTCTCTGGCGCTTCTTCGCAGGGGTGTCGTCCAGCTCTCCCGCCCTCGCCATCTTGCGGGTCAGCTTCTCGAGGATGTCGACGTACTCGCCCGCGATCTCTCCCTGCTCTTCGTAGGGGGTGCCGGTCCAGCTCCGCGGCAGGTCCTCAAACATGGAGCGGATGCCCTCGATCAGGAGCTCGCGGGCCTTCCTCCTCCGCTCCGGCCCCGTGGGATCGCTGGCCGGTGCCCCGAGCAGGTCGTTCAGGATGCACTCCGCCTCGTGGCACTTGTTCTCCCCGTCCAGGATGGCCGATGGTAGGGGGGTCTCGTCCTCCCAGGCCGGGTCGAGCGGAGTGACCACGTTCTGTCCGCTGGGAGGTTCGGAGCTAGCACGGCGGGGATGCCTGGCTGGCGTCTGCCCCTCATCACGCTCGCCGGCATCCCTCGCTCGACGAGCTCGCCGGCGCTCCTTTGCCTCTGCCAGCTGTATCTGCAACTCCCTGATGCGCTTCTCCTCCTCTTCCAGGACGCCCACCTCGGCCGCTCTGGCGGCCTCGAGCTTCCTCCTTATGCTTTCCAGCTCCATGCTGTCTGCTGAGCTGCCGCCGCTGCTGGATCCTCCGGCGGGGGCCTCACGGCTCTGCTTCTGGAGGGCCTGACCGGCTGCTAGCTGGAAGCGCTTTCCCCCGGGAGGGGGGGGAGGGGTCCGCCTATTCCAGACGACGGCGAGCTCTGGGCTGCCAAAGCCCTGGGAGCTGGCTCGGTCCGCGATCCTCAGTGCGACGCTGCGGTGGGAGGCAGGGGCGTCCTCGTCCTGGCGCCAAGGCGCCTCCTCACGCTCCTCGCCCCCAGATCTCTTGGCCCAGCGTGGCGCCCAGTTCGCCCAGTTCTCGATCTCCTCGCGCCCGATCCAAAGGACGAGGCGTTCTCCAGGTTCGATTTGATTTTCGTCTGCCAGCGGGGGTCCTTCTGCTCCTGCGGTGTCCCCCTCATCAGTGTAAACGAACAGGTGGAGCTCCTCAGGGCTGAGGACGTCTTCACGTGGCCACCTGCAGGTCTGGAGGACGCCCTGGAGCTCGTGGGTGTACAGGGGGGCTCCGGGGATCTGCATCCACCGGTCCCCTCGTTGCGGGAGGAGTACCTTGACCGGCTCGTCCGCCTGCTGCTCGGCTTGCCTGGACTTCTTGATCCTCCTGGATGGCTCCTTCTCCTCCTCTTCCTCCTCTTCTTCTCCTTCGTCTCCCCCAGGTTCGTCGCCTCCGCCGTCTCCTCCAGGGCCTGGTGGGGGTGCTCCTCGGTCGGGGTCTCTCTTCTTCGCTTTGTTGCGCTTCCATCCTCCTTTCTTCTTGCCCCTGTTCGCGCACTGCCATCCGTTGAGCCCTGCTGGGTGGTCCTCCGCCGCCTCTTTCTCCATGGCTGGCACGGCATGGAGGCGAAAAAGAGGGGGGGGGGTCCGCCAGGTGACCACTGTCACCGGCCTCCGCCGCCATCTTGTCCCCGGCCCGCGTCGCGACGATGGGCGCAAGCTTCTTCAGGAGCTTCGCGGGGGGGGGGTCCCGCCCCCGCGGCCTTGATGACCTCTGCCCAGGCAGCGCATAGCTTCGTCGGGTACTGGCCGGCGTAGCGTGTGCGTCGAAGCCCGCGCTGACCGACTTGGAAACCGAGGGCGCTCAACTCTTCTCGGAGGTCCTTTGCCAAGGACGGGGCCCCGCTGGGGACCCGTCCTCCTCCCCGCAGGTGCGGGGGGGATCGGTGCGAGATCTTGGCCACGAAGTTGTTGGCCTGGTCGTGCCCGTAGTAGAGAGCCGCTGCGCCCTCTGGGAGGTCTCCAAAGGCCTTCCCGGCGCGCGGCTCAACGCGGCTCCAATGGAAGTTCGCGGGCCCCAGCTTGCCAAAAAGGTCGTTCAGAGGGCGCAGCAGCTCGGGTCCGAGCTGCGGGGCCTCCAAGGCCTCGGCGTCCGCGGCGAGACCTTGGGCATGCGCGCCCGCCAGGGCCAGCCGATTGGTCAGGCTCAGGATGTCCTTCTGCTCGGAAGAGCTGAGGGTAAGCTCGGAGGTGTTGCAGTGGTCGATCTGGGTCTGGGTCAGGTCGTAGGGGAGAGGCCCCTCGAGGGCGACATGCCCGTGCTGGTTGGCGCAACGCCTCGCCAAAGAAAGTGCCCAGGGGTAGAGACCTTTCGAGACCATCCAAGACGTGAGCTTGCGGTGCCGCTTCGCGGGCTCCTCTGGGGGCCCGAGGCCCCATTCGCACATTGCGACGGATATGATTATGGCCCCTGTGCGCTTCTGCAGCTGCTCAATCCTGGCCCGGCCCCAGATCTTCGGGTAGCGCCCGTCGCTCGCCATTTTCTCGAGCATCCACTCCCGACCATTGGCGTCGAGGCGCTCGCAGAGGTCGGCGGCGAAGTCCGTCATGATGTTGCTCTCGATCTCCGCCTGGTTGGTCCCGTCGCCGTCTGGGTGTTCGAAAGTGCGAGTCCCGCCGTTCTTGAGGCACCAGGCCGAGCGGGTTGTGCACGGTGGAGCTAACTGGTAAATGTTTGCGTCATCGGGCCCTGGTGCGGCTCCTGCATCGAGACGGAGCCGTTCTCGCACTTGTGGGTCGAGGATGTTGTGCTCGTCCTGTGGCCCGGCCTGGGCCAGGGGGTCCTTGAAGTACTCGACGGACGGGGCCGTCTGGAGCCCAGCGTCTCGCATGGCCTTCGTCCAGTTCTGGGTGCCCGCGAAGATCTCGCGGGCGCGAATGCCCCAGGCGAAAGCCTGCCGGCGCAGGAGGGGCGCGAGGTTGGAGAAGTCCTCCCCCTCGGGCTCCTGCAGCCCACCGTGAGTAGCTCCCTGACGGGATTCCCGGCGAGCGTCCAGATCTTGAGGATCTCTCCGAAGGCCCGGCCCCGCAGGTTGGCTCCCTGGCTGGTGGCGTTCGGCGGCCGGATGACCCTCATGTGGCCGCGGTGGATCATGACGTGGACCTCTTTCTCGCTGGTCTGAGTCGGCAGGGCAGGGTCTATCTCGAGCTGGTTCCAGTGGTTGATCCTCCAGACCCTGACAGTGGTCTTGCTGAGGGCTCTCAGCGGGAAGACCGCGATGCACCTGAAGTCCTTGTCGTGGCGAGGGTGCTGGACGTCGTGGCAGTGCATCCTGAGCTCGGTTTCGCGTGGGGAGACGAAAGGTGGTGCGTCTCCCAGCGCGGCGGAGGCGGCGGTAGCGCCGCCCCAGAGCTCTCGGCGGAGCTGAGCAGCCAAGGCCTTCACGGCCGGCGCATCAGGCCCCTTGTCCTTCCACAGCAGCGCCGCCGCGATGTGGAGGGCCAGGCGCTGCCTGAGCTCTGCGTCCCCCCCCTTGAGGCCCAGTCGGGTGCGCGTCTCTTCGTCGGGGTGGAGCTCGTCTTGGAAGTCGAGGTAGTCCCACTCCTGGTCGTGCGCAGTGAGCTTCCCACGCCCTGCCCCGGCCTCTTCGTCCCAGGTGGCGCTGCCGATGCTGAGGTCCTGCGTGCTGCTCCGCCCGGCCTTTGACCCGATCATGTCGAGGGCTCGTCCTGCTTCCTCGGCGAGGGTTGGCCCCCCGTCACGGGTTGCCTCCAACAGGATCTCCTCCAGGCTCAGCGGGCTGTCATCGAAGCGGGCGTGCGTGAGTCTGGCCAGGACGTGGGAGTGCAGGTAATCGCTGATGTCCCCCAGGGCCGCGAGGGTCCCATCCTCTAGGATCCTCTCGATGATGTTCCGCCTCTCGATGGCGGCAGGGTGCATCGTCTCGCCGGCGCCCTCCACCGCTGGCTCCTGGGCGAGCGCGTCTTGCAGCCAGTCCTCTTCAGCGCCCTGAACCGCTTGTCTGAGCTCCTCCTCGAGGGCAGCGGTCTGGATGTCGTCGAAAGCGGCGGGGGGGGCCCAGGCAGAGGCGGCTGCCTCCTGAGGCTGCCCCGGACGCCTCTCCGGCGCTCCCGCCAGCTCTCTTGCTGCCCGCCTCGGCTTTGGCTTGGGCTCGGAGCTGCGCCACCCGCCCGTCGACCGAGGTGGGATCGACCTTCGCCCCAGACCTTAGGGCGCCGCGCCTGATGAGCTGCGCCTGCACCGTCCAGTCGAGGCTGCCGAGCCCTTTGATGGCCCCATGCGAGTGGGCGCAGGTTCCCGCAGCCTTGGGGCAGCCGGCCCAAGTACAAGCGTCCCAGCAGATGACCTTCCCATTCTTGTCGCGGGGGGCGTGCTTGACGGATCGTCCGATCTCGCTGGAGGTCAGCGCCTTGCCCGCTGGGCAGGCCCGAGCGGCGGGCCGCTTCTTGGCCGCAGCCTTCTTGACGGCGGCCCCCGCCTTCCCAGTGCCCAATCCAGACCCCGCGGGTACTTCCTGGTCGGCTGAGACTTGCTCGTCGGCCTTCCCGGCCTTGGGGGTCTTCGGTGGTCCGGCGCGCAGGTTCTGATGCAGAAACCTTTGGAGCCGCCGGGCCCGGCGAGGGACACATGCCACCTGGTAGTAGCCGTCCGGCGCGTCGAGGTCGCACACAATCCGGAAATGTCAACCACGCGTTCCCTGTCGGCCCCGTCCGGGCGAGGGCGACGTTCTTGATGTCCTCCCTGCGCGGATTGGTGAGGCCCAGGATGCGACATACCTCCCTCCGCTTCTCCCGAAGCTGCTCGCACCAGGTCGCGGCGAGCTCCTCCCAGAGGCTGTGCACGTAGTCCGCGGGGAAGGCCACGTCGTCCTCCTCGTAAGCCAGGCGCAGGGTATCCAAGGCCCGACGTCTCTCCGGCTCGTGCATGCGCCCGTAGACCAGACCGAAAACGGTGATGGCGTTGTCGGCTTGCCTTACCCACTGGGAGAAGACGACTGGGTGCCGGGGGCGTGGCTCGAGCGCGCACGAAGTGGGCATGGCGTAGGCGTCGAACACCTCCGCCTTGCAGTGGGGGGAGTCCGCTACGGAAACCGACCACTCGGCCAGGTCTTTGTGGTCCCGACCTCCCCAGCAGATGGCGGCGATGCCGTATGCCATCCTGTTTGTCACCGTGGTGGACCAGTTCGCCGCCTGCATCACGTGCTTGGCATGCTCGCAGGCGCGCGTGAGTCCGTGGAACAGCTCCCGCCCGGTCAGTGTGCCGCAGACCTCCACGTCCAGGTATACATCCAGCTCCTCGGCTCGCCCGATGGCGCCGAGGGTCCCCCGCTGCGCCACCTTCTCCTCCTCACCGGACCTGCGTAGGCTGCCCACCGCCTGCAGCAACCGCATGTTGTCCAGGTGTTGCTGCTCTTGTCCATTCTGAAGGACCTGCGCGTAGGTGGTGATGGCGGCCGAGGGGTCGCTCTCTCCAGCTCCTGCAGCGCACCGCCGATCAGGCTGCCCTGGGGGCTTGACCAGTCCCACCTGCCCGTAGGCACCTCTGTTGGTGAACATCTGCCCGAGGTTCGGGACAAGGCCGGGCATCGGGCCTGGATGGGGTAAGGCGCGAGGCTCTAGGTACTCGCGCGCCAGGCGGGGTGGCCGGCGGCGGTGGGGGCGGGGCACTCGCTGCTGGGTCTAGCCCGGGGGGGGGCACGGGCTGGCTGGGCTCCTGGCTGGCGTCGGGGCGGCGCTCGGCGTCGAGCTTCAGGAGGCCGCTGGCGAGCGGCGGGCTCACGCTCTCGTCCCTCTCGGCCCAGACGCGCTCCAGCGTTCTTTCCCATCGGTTGACATGTGTCTGATACTTGACTTGCTCATCGGCTCCGCTGTTGCGCATGAGGCGCTGAGTGTACTTGATGAGATGCTCCAGGACGACGGTGATGTCCTCGTCGTACCCGGCCGCGACGCTCTGCAGCGCGGAAGCGTCATCTGACCCTCCTTCATGAGCTGCGAGATACAACCCCAGCATGGCATCCCCGGCGTTCTCCTCTTCGGGGGCCTTCCCAGGGCTGCGAGAGGAGCGGCGTGGGGCAGGGGGGGCCTGCTCGCGTTCTTCGCCCAGGCCCCACCCAACGCCGATGGGCGGCTTGGGGGAGCTGCTGCGGTCGAGCCTCGCCCAGTGCTTCTCGAGCTGCGCGCCCATCCCGTCAGGGACGGGGCGCGGTGCACCACTGGCGCCACTTGATGCGCCAGCCGGGTGCTGACACACAAGTTGGTCGCCTCGGGCTCGGAGTTGGGCCCACTGGGGGCGGCTGATCCTCTTGGCCTTCCCGCCCATGGGGGCTCCGCTCCAGGGGTGCCACTTCTCCCACGCGAACTTACTCACGACGACGCCGTGCGCGCTGATCCCCAGCTCTTCCGCCCCGAGCGGCGGGTGGCGCAAGAGCTCCTCAAGGTAGCCTGCGGGGAGTTTGCCTTGGTCGCTGGTGGCGGGGGCGCGCTCGATCCCCGCGGTCTTGAGAGTGAAGCAGATCTGCTCGAGGTCTCCCGGGGAGCGGCCCTTACTGCGCGGCTCCTCGACGTCTACCACGGTCAGGCTGCCGTCCCCCAGTGGTCCCTCTCCGGGTCTTGACCTGCCCAAGAACACGATCCACTGCGGGCCCGCTGCCCACTGTGCCCGAACTCGTAGTGCCAGATGGTCGCTCTGGTCGATCTCCTCGCTCGGGGCGGGGCTGGCACTCCGCGGCAGGGGCGCCCTTGGTGAAGGTGAAGCCTCGAACCGAACGCTGGCAGGCGGAGCCCGTGGTGTAGACGGCGCGTCACGAGGGGGCGGGCCTGATGCTGCCTGCCCACGATGACCTCCAGGTCCTCGACCTCTATCTGCTAGGGGGACTGCTGCTGCAGGGGCCCCCGGCTCGCGCGCCCGAGGGCTGCGGCTGCGGACCGCCCGACGCCTCGAGCCTGAGAAAAGCCCGCGGTTCGGGGCGGCGACAGTGGCCTGCGCAGCTCTGCCCGCTTCCCCGCCCAGATGAAGGAGACAAAGTGGTGCGCCCTCGGCGTTGCCGACCGCCTGGCGGTAGCAGGTCACCTGGGAGCATTTGTCACGATACCGCGAGGCCCAGTAGACCTGCGAATGATGGGCACGAAGATGGGCGAAGGAGTTCCTCCCGTCGCTGGGCGGCGGGAGATCGGAAGCCCGTCCGTCATCCATGAGCAAAGTGGTTGGCTCAGCCTCTGCGGCGTCACGGCAGCCGTCGGGGGCCAAGGGGCGAGCGCCTCCACGAAGTACAATGCCTTCCCGAACTGCTTCGCATGGCTCGCCCTCAGCCTCCACTTCCGACTCGGATTCCTGATCGAGGACTTCTGCGACACTTCCTGCAACGCCTGGCTCCGCAGCGCCTGTCTTACGACGGCGGCGTCGCCGACAGCAGAAAGAGCAACCGCAGGGCAATATGCAATACGTGAACACAATGATCCGCCACGTGCCGCGCCCGAGATCCGTGAAAGCTCGCCAGAGTAGGAAGATGCCGCGGCAGGAGGTGAACTTGGCATGGGAGCCGATGTCCACGATCGCCTCGGAGTCCAGAGCTGCGTATTCTTTGCGGTGGATTTCCCCAGGCCGATCACGACAGGCCATGTTGCGGCACAGGTGGAGCGAGCGGCCCTCGAGCATGTCCAGCTTCTGGCGGGGTGCGCGTGAACTGGCCCCCATTCACGCTCAGGTAATCCACCCAGAGGCCCGTCCGGTCGATCCGCTTGGGCTCCGCGAGGTCGATCCTCACACGGGCGACATTGTCGTCAATTTTGACCAACGCATCGTTGGGCCTCCTCCCCGTCCCACGACCCTTCACCTTCTTGCTGTAGTTTTCGGTGGTCGTAGCAGGTCCGGTCTCTGGCCCCGCCCAGTGGATCTGGGTAAGGGCCGGCGGAGCCGGCGGCAGGTACTTTTCGGCAGCTGCATCGCCAGGCTCTCGCCGGCGGCACTTGAAGCACCGCGCCAGCAGACCAATCAGCCAGAGGGCGGCGGCGCAGGAGGCCAACAGCGCCCGGCAAATGTGGGTGGGGAAAGCGAGCGTCGCGAGGAAGGCCAGGAAGATGAACGTCCACGCCACGACTGGCCAGGCGGCTCCGAAGACCGTCAGGCCTAGCTTCTCGAGGGCGTAGAAGAACCAGCCGCCGTCCTTGGTCAGCCAGCCCGTCTCGGCGCGGGTCGAGAAGGCGCTCCCGAGGCTGTCCAGCTTCTCGTGCGCGCCCCCGCCCATGCCGCTCAGGCGCCAGGCCCAGGTGCCTTCGCCCAGAGGCCTCCATCCCAGCGCCCAGACGCCCCAGCCGCCAATCCATGACTCCCCGTCACGGAGGCCGCCAGTGGCGTTGCTGATGTTGTCGACTCCTCCGGCGGCGTGGGCGGGCGCCGGGGCGTCCGCGCCCGGCGGCCCGCTGTCGGGCGGCGCCTGGGTGCTGCCAGCAGCCTCACCTCCCTCCTCTAGCTCGTCGGTCTCCACGCCGTTCTCGGAGTCGTCGTAGCACGGCACGGTGCGCCCAGGCAGGGCCTCGCGGGCCTCGGCCGGGCTGGCCCACCCGGCGCGGGCCGCAGCGGCGCTGAGTGGCCCGCGCCAGTCGCAGGCGGTCGCGCCGGCAGCCAGCGCAACCAGCACGCGTGTGGGACCCGCCGGCGCCAGGCGCCAGGCGGCCATCGCACGCGCGCTTCCGGGCGCCCAGGGGGCGCCCAGACCTCCTGAGGTCGGCTCCGGGGCTTTGAGCCCCGAAGGCTTGAGCGGGAGAGAGGGGGAGAGAGGAGCAAGCAGAGGCAAGGGCAGGGAGAGAGAGGAAACCCAAGCCCACTGGGGAGGGCGGGGCCCAACCAATTAGGACACACAACGAAGAGGGGTGCGCCGAGATGAGGGCGGAACTGCATGCGAACCCTGCCACTAGTCCCTTTATGGTGCCACGAATCGCGTGACTGGGGCGCCGAGATGGGGGCGGAATTGCATGCGAAACCTGCCGTTTGGGCCTTCGGTGGAGCTCCCTACGGGGCCGCGAACGGCGTGAGGGGTGCGCCGAAATCGGGGCGGGTTTGGATGCGAACCCTGCCACTGGGGCCTTCGGTGGAGCTCCCTATGGGGCCGCGAATCGCTGCAGCTGGCATGCTGAAACGGAAACATGCGAAGGGCAGAGGCAAGGAGGGGGATGAGGGAGGAGGGGGAGGAGCCAGGAGGCAGGAGGGGGAGGAGGAGGAGAGGACAGGAGAGGAGAGGATAGGATAAGAGAGGAAGGAGACGCGGGGCGCTGTCTCTTCAAAACGAGGGCTCAACACCACAGGATGGTTGGGAAATACCACTCATGTGCCATTGCGCTCTGCGGGCATCTGCGTGGGTTGCGTTGCGCGACTGGCCCCTTCCAGTGCTTCTGAAGGTGCGTGTATATGTGCATGACTGATGCGGGAGATCACCCCCACTCAGTTCTTCTCTGGGGCTACAGGGCTATATGGCTATAGGGGTGTAGGGCTCCTGAGCTATTGGGCTCTTGGGCTATGGGGATATGAGGCTATAGAGCTATAAGGCTAGGGCTATGGGGCTGTAGGGATATAGGGCTACGGGGCAACAGGGCTATGGGGCTATAGGGCCATTAGGATATAGGGCTGTTACGCTATATCGATATAGGGCTATGGGGCTATAGGGCAAGAGGGCTATAGGGATGCAGGGCTACATGGCTACAGGGCTATAGGGCTGTAGGGATATAGTGCTAGATGGGCTATAGGGATGTAGGGCCATGGGGCTATAGGGCTACAGGGCTACAGGGCTATAGCGCTACAGGGCCATATGGCTATTGGGCTCGCGACTCCTGCGCTTTGCGCGCGTTTGCCTTGGCGCAGGCCCGCTCGGGGCACAGCCTGCGTATCATTGCCGTTTCATTTCGTTTGCTCGTTTGTCCAGAACATCGCGCAACGCGTTGCCCGCGCGTCTGGCCCGCGGCGGAGGAGGTGGCAGGGCGCGTTGCCCGGCGGTTGCAACGTGGAGCTCGTGGCCGGCGCTGCGACCAACAGCGATTGCCTTCGTGACTTGTTGGCGGTGCTCAAGAGACGGTGCGTTATGCCACTTCTACCAAACGCGGAGCAACGCCACTTCCGTCGGATTGATGGTCTGGGGGCGGGGGGGGGCAGGCGACCGCTTATCCCAGGGGCCGCTTTAGAGCACAACTAGAGCACAACCTAGAGCACAACCTAGAGCACAACTCATTTCATGGTAGTCTGGCACGCATTCGCGTTCGAAAATAAAGAAAGTATTGGTTCTTTTTTTGTTTTCGGAAGGTTGATTGCCATTTTTCTATGAAAATATGTGCCTTCATGAGTTGTGCTCTAGGTTGTGCTCTAGGTTGTGCTCTAGGTTGTGCTCTAGGTTGTGCTCTGGTTGGGGCCGCCAGGCCAGACGGGTCGTAGACGGGTGGCGGGCGCGGGGCGCGCGTCGTGTCGCAGGTCGCGAGCGCGGGTCGTGGTCGAAGTTCGCCGTGTTCGGGTCGCTGGTCGGAATGGCGCCCTCGCCGTCGCGCCGGTCACAGCGCGCTCCTCTCTCCTCCCTATCGGGGAGGCTTGTGCGCGCCCGCCCAGACGCCGAGGCTTTGGCCGGGCCAGACCGAACCGCGCCAGGACCCGCGTCCATGTCGACGGCGGACGTGGGAGGCGTAGACTCCGAGAATGTACGTTTGGACATGGATCCCTCGCTCGTGTCGGAGCCGCTTTCTTTGTGGGCCCGTTACGTACCGCATGGTTGCGCGTGGACGTCGGGATGGTGCGCTCGCCGTCGCGCAGGCCACGTTTCTTTGTTTCTTTGTTTTTTTCTTTCTCCCTTTTCGGGACTCTGCGCGCCCCCTGCGCGGATTGGCCGGCGCGGAGGCGAGAGCGCCGATTCCTGACAATGTGGGCCGCCGCTCGCGCTCCCTCCCTGCCCCCCGCTCTCCCTCCATCGGCATTGCCATTGTCATCGCCCTTCAAACGTAGAAGCGCGAGACGAGGTAGACAGGGCAGAGTGGGCGGAAGCTGCAGGGGAGAGCAAAGGGGGCCATCAGCGCTGCGTCGCCACCGGGCGATTCCGCACGGGTAGCGTCGCGCGAATAGCCTCGCATTGCGTGTCGGCGTGAATGGATGCGTGCACGTACGCGCATGCATGGGTGTACGCATACATCGGGGAAAAGCAGACGGATGTGTAAATTGGTTGTACATATACATTTATGTGTACACGTATATATGCACATTCGACATATGAATAGGTGAATATATATATATATATATATATGTATATATATGGATATATAAATGTGTATAAATCTGTGTATATAAACATTTTTATATATATATATATATATGTGTGGATGTGCAGCGCTGTGTCACTATAAGACGATCGTGGGGGGTACCGTCGTTTGCGAAAATAAACGCCCATCTTAGGGATCGACAACAAGACGACGACGCACGCCCCCTTTCCCCCGGATTTCAAGGTTGACGGGGGAGGCAGGGCAGTCCAACATAAGTGGGCGTTTATTTCGCAACGATTCGCACTCCCCTTCGGCGTGTTTGGTGGCCAACATTGAAATACGGGGCGCGGGGCGGGGCTCTCTGCGTTTCCACACGTGGGCGTTTATTTTGCAAACGGCGGTGCCGACTGAATGAGCGAGAGAGAGAGAGAGAGAGAGAGAGAGAGAAAACGAAACATAGAGGAAGAGGATATCCCACTCCTCCTAGCCCCCTCTTCCCCATTCCCTCCTCACTTGCTCAGCGTGCGTACTCTGCTCCTCTCTCCCCTGATGCTGTCCGGTGGTGCTGCCGCCTCTCCCACGCATGGGTTCCTCACGCAGTGTCCCACACGCTGAGCTTGCAGCGTGCTTGTTCGATCGTAACGCCCTCGGTCTTTCAGGAATGTTCCCGCTGCAGCGCTGGTTTTATTTCAGGATCGACGCTATCCCCCCTTCGCGTAGACGTGCGCTCTCACCTCAGCCATGGCCACAATTCTAGGTCCGATTGCGATTCATTGGCTCACGCCACATCGCCGACCCCTTGGGGCGGCAGCAATCGTCCCCCGCGTGGCCTGCCCGGACAGCCTGTGAGGCCCCTTCTAGACACGTTTTGGAGCCCTCTTAGGACTGTCATGCCGCTCCCCCGGGTCGTTGCTATGATTTCTGGGGCCTTCGTGCGGCGCCCGGAGGCCGTCGTGGAGTTTATTGGAGAGTCTCTTGGGGTGCCAGAGGTCGATCTTGGAGGTTTATTGGGCCGTTGTGGGCTTCGTGGAAGCCCAAGAAACGAATCTGCTGAACATGTACCTTTTCCCTCGGGAATGGGACGGTTTTTGTTTCTGGAGGCATGCTTGGAACGCCTCGTGGTCGCGTATGCAAGCGTCTTGGACACCCATGGGGCTGTCTGGAGGCAATCTTGGGCGGTTTGGACCGAGCCGTCCCCCCCGCCGGAGGCCGTCCGGACAGCCTTTGGGAGCCCTCTGGCCCGTTTTGTAGTTTTCTTGGGACTGTCCTGCGGTTTTCCTGGGCCTTTGCTGTGGTTTCTGGAGCCTTCGTGGATCGCCCAGAAGCCGTCTTGGAGCCTTGTTGGGAGCCTCTTCGGGTGACAGGGGTCGATATTGGAGGTTTATTGGGCGGTCGTGGGCCTCGTGAACGCCCAAGAAGCGAAGGTGTTGAAAATATACGTTTTACTTTGGGAATGGGGCGGTTTTTTACGAAAGTGCGCCAGTGGATCTCCCTGAATACGCCAAAGGGGGATGGGGGTTTTCCCTCCCTTCAGGGGGGGGGGGGCGCTTAAGGAAGGGGGGGGGTCCGAACCGTATGTGGGCAGAATCCCAACCAACTGGGCCCAATCCCAGCCAACTGGGACCAATCCCAACCAGTGCGAAAAGCAAACTGGGCCCAATCCCAACCTGCTTGGGGTAGCCTCACAATAATATTTCAATTGTACAGAAGACCAAGACGACTGTGAAGACCAAGTGACACCTCTTATGTCAACGCAGAGGTTCTGGAAGCCAACATACGTGCCAAAGTTGGAATTGGTCTCAGTTTTGGTCTGCGCACAAGCACTATGCTAAGATGAGCAATGGGGCACCGAAGCGTAAGCAAAACCGCGCCGAATTGAATCAAATCTAAAATATGCAAAATGGATCCTCCTATAGTAGTAGTAGTAGTAGTAGTAGTAGTAGTAGTAGTAGTAGTAGTAGTAGCAGTAGCAGTAGCAGTAGCAGTAGCAGTAGTAGTCGTAGTAGTCGTAGTAGTAGTAGTAGTAGTAGTAGTAGTAGTAGTAGTAGTAGTAGTAGTAGTAGTAGTAGTAGTAGTAGTAGTAGTAGTAGTAGTAGTAGTAGTAGTAGTAGTAGTAGTAGTAGTAGTAGTAGTAGTAGTACTAGTACTAGTAGTAGTAGTAGTAGTAGTAGTAGTAGTAGTAGTAGTAGTAGTAGTAGTAGTAGTAGTAGTAGTAGTAGTAGTACTACAGTAGTACAGTAGTACAGTAGTACTAGTAGTACTAGTAGTAGTAGTAGTAGTAGTAGTAGTAGTAGTAGTAGTAGTAGTCAGCGTAGTAATTAGTCGTGGTAGTGCGGTAGTAGTCGTAACGTCGTTGGTACTCTAGTAGCCGTATTGATCGTACTAGTAGTACTAGTACTAGTAGTAATAGTCTTAGTCGTAGTCGTAGTCGTAGTCGTAGTCGTCGTAATCGTAGTCCTAGTCGTAGTCGTAGTAGTAGTAGTAGTAGTCGTAGTAGTAGTAGTAGTAGTAGTAGTCGTAGTCGTAGTCGTAGTCGGAGTCGTAGTAGTAGTAGTAGTAGTCGTAGTCATAGTCGTAGTCGTAGTCGTTGTCGCACTCGTAGTCGTAGTAGTAGTAGTAGTGGTAGTAGCAGTAGTAGTAGTAGTAATAGTAGTAGTAGTAGGAGTTGTAGTAGTAGTAGTAGTAGTAGTAGTAGTAGTAGTAGTAGTGGTAGTAGTAGTAGTAGTAGTATAGTAGGAGGTAGTTAGTTAATAGTGTAGCTGTATATAAAAAAAGGCAACAGCAAAAAAAAACAAAATAGTTAGTATCACTAGTAGTTGAGAAGTAGTAGTAATAGTAATAATAGTAGTAGTAGTAGTAGTAGTAGTCGTCGCCGTCGTCGTTGTAGTAGTAGTAGTAGTAGTCAGCAGTCGTAGTAGTAGTAGTGTTACTAGTAGTAGTAGTTAGTTAGTAGAGTAGTAGTTAGTAGTTAGTAGTAGTAGAAGTAGTAGTAGAAGTAGTAGTAGTAGTAGTAGTAGTAGTAGTAGGGTAGTAGGAGGTTTAGTAGTGGTAGTAGTAATAGTAATATATAGTGTATATAGTAGGTAGTAGTAGTAGAGTTGAGTAGAGTCAGATCGTAGCGTGCAGTAGTAGTAGTAGTAGCAGAATGCAGCAGTGAGCAGTAGATTTAGCAGTAGCAGTTAGTTAGTAGAGTAGTAGCAGTCAGTTAGTAGTAGTAGTAGTAGTAGTGTAGTCGTAGTCGTAGTCGTAGTAGTAGTAGTAGTAGTAGTAGTAGTAGTAGTAGTAGTAGTAGTAGTAGTAGTAGTAGTAGTAGTAGAAGTAGCAGCAGCAGCAGCAGCAGCAGCAGTAGTAGTAGTAGTAGTAGTAGTAGTAGTAGTAGTAGTAGTAGTAGTAGTAGTAGTAGTAGTAGTAGTAGTGGTAGTAGCAGTAGCAGTAGCATTAGCATTAGCATTAGCAGTAGCAGTAGCAGTAGCAGTAGTAGTAGTAGTAGTAGTAGTAGTAGTAGTAGTAGTAGTAGTAGTAGTAGTAGTAGTAGTAGTAGTAGTAGTAGTCGTAGTCGTAGTAATAGTAGTAGTAGTAGTGTGGTGGGGCTGGTGGTCTGGGGTTTTTTTTTTTCTTCGTTTTTCTTCTTTTTTTGGGCTGGTGGTGGAGTGGTGGTGGTGGTGGTGGTGGTGGTGGTGGTGGTGGTGGTGGTAGTGGTAGGCGTATCAGTCGCAGTCGTAGTCGTAGTCGTAGTTGTAGTATTCGTAGTCGGAGTAATGTTAGTAGTAGTCGTCGTCGTCGTCGTCGTAGTAGTAGTAGTCGTAGTCGTAGTCGTAGTCGTGGTCGTGGTCGTAGTCGTAGTAGTCGTCGTAGTAGTAATAGTCGTAGTAGTAGTAGTAGTAGTAGTAGTAGTAGTAGTTGTAGTAGTAGTAGTAGTAGTAGTGGTGAGTTTTTAGTAGATAGTAGTAGTGTAGTATAGTAGTAGTAGCTAGTAAAAAAACTAATAGTAGTAGGTTAGTAGTGGTAGTAGTTACTAGACTAGTGTTACTAGTACTAGTAACATAGTAACTAGTACTAGTTAATGGCAGTCGTATGGTAGTAGTAGTAGTAGTAAGTAGCAGTAGTAGTAGTAGTAGTAGTAGTAGTAGTAAGCATAAGTAGTAGCATAAGTAGCTTAAGTAGTATAAGTAGTGTAATATTAGTAATAGTAGTAGTAGTAGTAGTAGTAGTAAGTAACAGTAGTAGTAGTAGTAGTAGTAGTTAGTAGTACTATAGTAGTAGTAGTAGTAGGGTAGTAGTAGTAGGAGTAGTATAGTAGTGTTATTCGTAGTAGTAGTCGCAGTAGTAGTAGTAGTAGTAGTAGTAGTGTTATTCGTAGTAGTAGTCGCAGTAGTAGTAGTAGTAGTGGTAGTAGTAGTAGTAGTCGTAGTAGTCGTAGTAGTAGTAGTAGTAGTCGTCGTCGTAGTCGTAGTAGTAATAGTAGTAGTAGTAGTAGTAGTAGTAGTAGTAGTAGCAGTAGTAGTAGTAGTAGTAGTAGTAGTAATCGTAGTAGTAGTAGTAGTAGTAGTAGTAGTAGTAGTAGTAGTAGTAGCAGCAGCAGTAGTAGTAGTAGTAGTAGTAGTAGTAGTAGGAGCGGTGGTGGTGGTGGTAGTAGTAGTAGTAGGTGGTGATAGTTTTGGTTGTAGTAACTGTAGTTGCAGTTGTAGTCGTAGTCGTGGTCGTGGTCGTGGTCGCAGTAGTAGTGGTCGTGATGGTACGCAACAATGCAATCCGCGAGCGGGCGGGCCCCTCGGCATGTGAGATGGCGCAGGCCTGTAGGCCAACCAACAAACCAACCAACCAGCAAGGCAGGCAACCAACCAGCCAATCAGCCAGCGAGCCAACCAAGCAGCCAACCAGCCAAAGAACCAGCCAGCCAGCCAACCAGGCCACCAACCAAGTGCCAACCAGCCACCAGGGGGCGGAGCGTGCCGAGAGGCATCTCTGAATAAGTTCGAGCGACAAAATTCGGTATCGCATAGAATGGAGGCAAACAAAATCCCTACGAATTCCTACGGGTTCCTCAGGATTCCTGAGGATTCCTAAAGATATCCGAAGGGTGCCTGAGGATTCCCTAACGATTCGCTAAGAATTTCCAGAGGATTTCTCAGGATTCCGATGGATGCGTAAAGATTCTTCCGGATTCCTGGAGGAATCCGGAAGGAATTCCTGGATTCCTATATGGATTCGCACAAATTCCGCAGGATTCCCGAAAGAATCCGGAGGAATCCTAACGAATTCCGCAGGATCCTAAGGAATCGTAAGGGTCCGGAGGGTACCCGACGGAACCCATAGGAATCTTGAGGAATCCCGAAGAATCCCAAGGAATCGTGAGGATCCTGAGGATCCCCGAAGGAATCCCAAGGAATCCGAAGGAATTCCCCAGAATCCGAAGGAATCCTGAGGAATTTCGAAGAATCCGAAAGAATCCCTAGGAATTCCGAAGAATCCGAAGGAATCCGGAGGAATTCCGAAGAATCCGAAGGAATCCGGAGGAATTCCGGAGAATCCGAAGGAATCCGGAGGAATTCCGAAGATTCCATCCATGGTTGGAATTGGTTTCATTTCTGCTTGGAATTTGTTTCATTTCTGGTTGCAAATCGCTCCGAACGGTTGGAATTGGGACGAGTCGGTTGTAATTCGTTCCATTTCGGGTCCGAACGCCCCCCCTCCCCCCCCTCCTTGAAGGGTGGGGGGGGTTCCGGACCCCCCCCCTCCTCCCCTTGGCGCTGGAAGGGGAGGGGGGGGTTCGGACCCCCCCCCTCCCCCCCTTTGCGCTGGAAAGGGAGCTGGGGAGGGGGGGGACTGTCTCGCTTGTCCTTTCTGCGCCGGAGAAGGTGTGTAGGGAGTACGGAGTTCGGAGTAGGGAGTGGTGAGTAGTGAATACTGAGTTAGTGCGTAGTGAGTAGTGAGTATTGAGTAGTGAGTAGTGGGTAGTGAGTGGCGAGTAGGGAGTAGGGAGTGGGGATTGGGGAGAAATGAGTAGTGAATAGTGAGTAGTGTGTACTGATAAGTGTGTAGTGAGCGGCGAGTAGTGAGTAATGAGTAGTGAGTAGCGAGTAGTGAGTACTGAGCAGGGGATCGTGAGTAATTGCAGTGGGTAGTGAGTAGTGGGTAGTGAGTAGTGGGTGGCGAGTAGCGATTCGTGGGTAGTGCGTAGAACGTAGTGCGTAGTGAGTAGCGGGTAGTGAGTAGTGAGTAGTGAGCTGTGACTAGTGAGTAGGGAGTAGTAAGTAGCGAGTAGTGAGTAGGGAGTAGTGAGCAGGGGGTAGTGAGTACTGAGTAGTACGTAGTGCGTAGTGAGTAGTGAGTAGTGATGAATAGAGAGTGGTGGGTAGTGGCAGTGGGTAGTGAGTAGTGAGTAGCGAGTAGGGAGTAGCGAGTAGTGAGTAGTGAGGAGCGAGTAGGGCATAGTGAGTAGTGGGTAGTGAGTAGTCAGTAGTGAGTAGTGGGTAGTGATTAGTGAGTAACGAGTAGGGGGTAGCGAGTAGTGAATAGTGAGTAGCGAGTAGGGAGTAGGGGGTAGGGAGTAGTGAGCAGTGAGTAGTAAGAAGTGAGTAGCGAAGGGTGGGTAGTGAGTAGCGATCAGTGAGTAGTGAGTAGTGGGTAGTGACTAATGACTAGTGATTAGTGAGTTGTGATTAGTGATTAGTGATTATGTAGTGACTAGTGAGTAGGGAGTAGTGAGTAGCGGGGAGTGAGTAGTGAGTATTGAGTAGCGAGTATGGGAGTAGCGAGTAGTAGGTACTGAGTACAGTGTAGTCAGTATTGTGTAGGGAGTCGGGAGTTGCGAGTAGCGAATAGTGGGTAGTGAGTCGTGAATTGGGCAATAAGTAGTGAGTAATGAGTAGTGAGTAGTGGCTAGTGGGTAATGAGTAGTGATTAGTGAGTAGTGAGTACGGAGTAGTGATTCGTGCTTGGTGAGTAGTGAGTATTGAGTAGTGGATAGTGAGGAGTGAGTGGTTAGTAGTGAGTAGGGATTAATTAGGCCGATGGACCATTGTAGCCGGCCCCACTGGGTGAAATTGCCGATCCAAGCCGAAATCGCACTTTTCTATGAAATCTGGGAAGCCAACGAAAACTCGAGTTAGGCAGAAAAATCGTTGAACGACAGAAGTCGCAAAGGTCGTAAGTCGCAAGTCTTTGTTTGCGCAAGTTCGCAGCAAGTTGGCCTTGCAGCGGTCCATCCATCGAAGCTCGGAAGCGAGGGAAAGTGTGAGGGGGATGGAATCTCGGAAGCAAGGGCCTCCAATATTGTACAAAAGCGAATAGGAAATACTTAACCTGACGAAAGACCCACCCATATGCAAGTGCGAGTACCGCAGGGCAGGTGGGACGAAAGATGGGGCGCTCCCTATTGGGCCACGAACCGTATGAGGGGTGTGCCGACACTGAAGGGGGATCCGAAGGAAGGCCTCAGGAAGGCCGCGGACTCGGGGCAGCTTCTTTGTGAAGTGCGGTTTTTCGGAGGGCCTCGCAGAGAAGTTTTTGAAGCCCGTCGTGGCTCTGTAGAGAGTGTGAGAGGCCTCGGGAAGCCTTTTGGCCGTGTTGGAATGCTCTTGGCGGTCCCTTGGGCTGTCTTGGACGCTTGCATGACGAAAAAAGCGAGTGAGCGAAACATGTACGTTTCCTATAGGACTCAGAACATGGTAGACTCTTCTGGCTCTCTCGGCGGCCATCTAGGAGCACTCTTGGGCCGTCTTGGGGGCCGCGTGGGTCGCCGCGCACCCGTGTCGGACCGTCGTGGGATTACAATGGGTCATTTTAAAGCCCAATCGAACTATCTTGGCGCTCTGTGTGAGCCCTCCTGGGTTGTTTCGAGCTCTTTTAAGGCTCCCGAGGCTCCAGGTCAAGCGTTCGCGAAGTCATAGGCCCGGGGAAGGCCCCCCTCAAAACGCCATTTGGGGCCCCAGGGGATCGGGAAGAATTGAGGGGCACAACCAAATGTCTCACACGCACTCCCCCCCCAAGTTGGAGTGGGCGGATTTTGAAAGATTCGCACGGCAGTGGGCATCTAAGAAAAACGGTGGTCGTTGGCGCCACGATGTGGCCCACGTGTGGCCGGGAGGGGCTGTCCCGCAGTTGACGACCATGATTTTGTATGCTCCACTCTAATTGCACATGTGTACTTCAATTCTTCGCTTGTCAGTGCACATCTCACAGGAATGGTGGTCGTTGGCCAGCGGCCTCTGGCCCTCCCCAGGCCTTTAATTGGTTTTGATTGCTGCGCACGGCAGCGAGCATCTTAGAATAATGTTGGCCGTTAACGCCACGATGTGTTCCACGCATGGCCGCCGGGTGCGGGGGCTGACATGTCGAGCTCCCCGCCCAAAGAGCCCCCCAGGAGTCCAAGAGGTCCCCAGGAGACCCCAGCAGGCCCCCAAGAGGCCCCAAGAGGCCTCGAGAGGCCTCCAGCAAGCCCCCAGAAACGCCCAAGAGAGCACTGGGACTGCCCCAACAAGACCCCGGGACGGCTGGAGGCGCCTCGACAAACCCTCGCAGCGTCAAACGGACAACGCGGGAACCAACGTCATGCGCGCTGTAGGCATCCTCTTGTTTGCTGTTCTGTTTTCTCGCAAGTCATGCCCACTTGTCCTCCAAGGTCGGGGCTCGTGGCAATATCAGGTTTTTCCCCGACCTGGCGGAAAGGGGTTCCCGTTTAGTGCCCCCCTGGGGGGGTCTGAGAGGGAACCCCCGGGACATGGCCCCGGCGACGGGCGGAACGCCTGCAGAAGACGGCGGAAGACGGCACCACACGGCCCCATTTCTGCAGACGCGCTTCCGGGAGGCACGGACGGCCCCAAGATGGTCCACAAGATGGTCCAATAAGGGTTCGAGTCGCCGAAAGATCGGCCAAAAACGCCCCAGATGGGTCCAAGATGGCCCACGAGGCCGCCAAGACACCCCAAGAGGCCCCCAAGAAGCCGCCAAAGAGAGCCCCACAATGCCAAAATCGATAATTTTATTTAGGTTTTTGACAGATGTTTGCCTTCGCGCCATTTCGGCTTCCCGACGCTCCAAGACGGCCCAAGAGGCTTCCAAGACTGCCCCAAGACCGCCCAAAAGGCCCCCAAGACGGCCCAAGAGAGGCCCAAGACGGCCCAAGAGGCGCCCGAGACGGCCCAAAAGAGCCCCAAGACGGCTCCAAGAGAGGCCCAAGAGAGGGACAACGAACCGAAAATTCAGCTTTCCGCCCTAAAAGGCCCGCGGAAGGCCCCAAGAAGCCCCCAAGAGGCCTCCGTAGCCATTTTGGCTCAAGCCATTTTGGCTCAAGCGTGGCCCGACAGCTCCGACTTTTGGGTTCGTGCTCCCCGCGCGCTTCGGCACTGGGCGCGGCCGCCTGAGGCGAGCGTGGCGTGCCCCATCAACTGTCACTGCGATTATGGCATGTCTGGCATCTTGTCGGGCATACTTGTAATTATCGCCGCGGGCGTGTTTACCTTTTTTCCCGTCTTCCTGAATTGGTTCGCGTGGGAGTGGTACTTCGACCTGTGCTGGCTCTGGTTTTGCCTCGGGGTCGTCATCCTGACGTTCGGCTGCGTCTACGAGTGTTGCGTCGGCGCTCCCGACGCGAAGGCCTGGAAGGCAGAGGCGGACGTCGAGGACGGCGCCGTGAATGCCCCTGTGCCGTATATTATGATCAACAACTAGTGAGTTTTGAGCCCGAGTTCGACGCTACGCCTGTTGAGCTTGTAGACCGTTCATCATGTGTGTCTTCCACATGTTGCGATCTGCGTTGCCCCGGGTACGCTCGTACAAACTTGCTTTATGGCAGCCGGGGCGTTCAATCTTGAGACAGACTCAGGTGACATGAGTATTGCTGCAGAGCGGAGGGGGGAGAAAAAACCCAAGAGGCCGCAACAAGCGCCCCAGAGGCCCCTTAGAAGCCCCAAGAGGCCCCCAACAGGCCCAAATGAGGCCCCAAAGCTGCTCCCGAAACGCTTCAAAACAGCTTTCCAGAGGCCCCCGAGAGGCCAACCACGATTACACAGCTTTCTTCGTCGGACGTTTTCCCTGTCCGGGAGTCTATGAGATACCTAAGGAATAGGCCACTTTGGCCATACAGTAGGCTACCCTACCAGACAGCCAGCCTACCACACAGCGCACCTTGCGAGTACGTACGTCGACAAACTCCGTCAGACGGAGTTTGGCCACGACCGCTCCCCCTGGGACCTGTCTTGGAGCGCCCTTGGTGCCTTGTTAAAGCCCTATCTGGCCCTCCCTGGTTGCCGTGGGGAGACCCACGTGAGCCCCTAGAGGTCCCCAGCGACGCCCACGGGTCCTCAAACCTGCCTTTCTCGCCCTGTGCCAGCAAGGCAAATTGATGTACACAGTTTTGACTCCGGCCGCTTCGCCGACGTCCACGACGACGACGAAAACGCCAACAACGACGACGACGACGACGACAGGCGGAGTCAAAACTGTGTACATCAATCGTCGCTGGTCGTCGTCGTCTTCGCCGTCCTCGTCGTCGACGTCGTCGGCACCTGCCTGTTTTGCCCTGTGCCAGCGGAGCAAATTGATGTACACAGTTTTGACTCCGACCGCGTCGCCGACGCCCACGACGACGACGACGACGACGGCGACGACGAAGACGCCAACGACGACGACGACGACGACGACGACGACGGCCGGAGTCAAAACTGTGTACATCAATCGTCGCGGATCGTCGTCGTCTTCGTCGTCCTCGTCGGCGTCGTCTCCGGCACCTGCTTCTCTCGCCTTGTGCCAGCGGAGCACATTGATGTACACAGTTTTGTCTCCGGCCGCCTCGCCGACGTCCACGACGACGACGAGGACGAAGACGCCGACGACGACGACGACGACGACGACGACGACGACGTCGACGACGACGACGACGACGACGACGACGACGACGACGACGGCCGGAGTCAAAACTGTGTACAGCAATATGCCCCGCTGGCACAAGGCGAGAGAGGCAGGTGCCGGAGACGACGCCGACGAGGACGACGAAGACGACGACGACGATAGGTAGAGAGGGGCCCTATGATGAAGTAAGGTGGCGGAGGAAGGCGAGGAGGAGAAGGATGACCAAAAGGAGGGAGGAGGAAAAGGAAGAGGAGGGAGGAGGAGGAGGAGGAGGAGGAGGAGCGAAGACAGGGAGTTGATTCTGATCTCTTGCCCCCCCTGGCTCTTTAGGAAGTCCCTTCCGTTGGACTGGAGTCGAAACTGTGCACTGACTTCGGGCTCAGATGCATTCGGGCCCATAATGTGCCCCTCTGTCGAGGTCTTCCTCCCGTTTCCCGTCTTCAGGGAGGCCCCGACTGAGCGACGAGGGCATTTGCGTAGCATAGTATGTCCTAGGTTTCGTGCTTCTCCCATCCCTCCAAGGAGGCTCAGCCAGAGCGGGGAGGCAATCGGCATGAGGCATACCATGTTATTGGTCAGGATTCGTGCCCCTTCCCCTCCTCCAGGGAGGCCCGACCAGAGCGAGGACGGCGAAGGTGTTCTCCGTAAGCCCGCGAGTCAATCAAAGTTTGCTTTGGGGAACTCCGATAGCATAAATTGAGGAGTTTCTTCGTGGCAGCTTGGGATTCTTCGAGGCATCTTGCCAATTGGGGCCATCTTTTGTGTTCTCCCTCTTGAGGCTGGAGGCCCTCTTGGGGATCTCTCGGGCCATCTGGCAGGCGCCTAGGCCTGTCTTGGAGCCCTCTTGGGCCGTCCTCGGGCCATCTTAGGGGCCTGACGGGCCGTATTGGAATGCTCTTGGCGGTCCCTTGGGCCGTCTTGGACGCTTTCATGACGAAAAAAGCGAGTGAGCGAAACATGTACGTTTCCTATAGGCCTCAGAACATGGTAGACTCTTCTGGCTCTCTCGGCGGCCATCTAGGAGCATTCTTGGGCCGTCTTGGGGGCCGCGTGGGTCATCGCGCACCCATATCGGACCGTCGTGGGATTACCTTGGGTCATTTTAAAGCCCCATGGAATTATCTTGGCGCTGTGTGTGAGCCCTCCTGGGTTGTTTCGAGCTCTTTTACGGCTCCCGAGGCTCCAGGTAAAGCGTTCACTAAGTCATAGGCCCGGGGAAGGCCCCCCTCAAAACGTCATTTTGGGCCCCAGGGGATCGGGAAGAGTTGAGGGGCAAAACCAAATGTCTCACACGCATTCCCCCCCAGGTTGGAGTGGGCGGATTTTGAAAGATTCGCACGGCAGTGGGCATCTAAGAAAAACGGTGGTCGTTGGCGCCACGATGTGGCCCACGTATGGCCGGGATGGGGCTGTCCCGCAGTTGACGACCACCATTTTGTATGCTCCTCCAATTACACATGTGTACTTCAATTCTTCGCTTGTCAGTGCACATCTCACAGGAATGCTGGTCGTTGGCCAGCGGCCCCTGGCCCTCCCCAGGCCTTTAATTGATTTTGATTGCTGCGCGCGGCAGCGAGCATCTTATACTAATGTTGGCCGTTGACGCCGCGATGTGTTCCACGTGTGGCCGCTGGGTGCGGGGACTGACGTTTCGAGCTCCCCGCCCAAAGAGCCCCCCAGGATCCCGAGAGGTCCCCAGGAGACCCCCAACAGGCCCCCAGGAGGCCCCTCACAGCGTCAAACGGACAACGCGGGAACCAACGTAATGCGCGCTGCAGGCATCCTTTTTTGTGCTGTTCTTTTTTCTCGCAAGTCACGCCCACTTGGCCTCCAAGAAGCCGCCCAAGAGAGCCCCACAAGGCCAACATCGTTCATTTTACGTAGGTTTTCGACAGATTTTCGCCTTCGCGCCATTTCGGCTTCCCGACGCTCCAAGACGGCCCAAAAGGCCTCCAAGACTGCCCCAAGACCGCCCAAGAGGCCCCCAAGACGGCCCAAGAGAGGCCCAACACGGCCCAAGAGGCGCCCAAGACGGCCCAAAAGAGCCCCAAGACGGCTCCAAGAGAGGCCCAACAGAGGGACCACGAACCGAACATTCCAGTTTTCCGCCCTGAGAGGCCCACAGAAGGCCCCAAGAGGCCCCCGAGAGGCCTCCGTAGCCATTTTGGCTCGAGCCATTTTGGCTCAAGCGTGGCCCGACAGCTCCGACTTTTGGATTTGTGCTCCCCGCGCGCTTCGGCACTGGGCGCGGCCGCCTGAGGCGAGCGTGGCGTGCCCCATCAACTGTCACTGCGATTATGGCATGTCTGGCATCTTGTTGGGCATACTTGTAATTATCGCCGCGGGCGTGTTTACCTTCCCGTCTTCCTGAATTGGTTCGCGTGAGAGTGGTACTTCGACCTGTGCTGGCTCTGGTTTTGCCTCGGGGTCGTCATCCTGACGTTCGGCTGCGTCTACGAGTGCTGCGTCGGCGCTCCCGACGTGAAGGCCCGAATGGCAGAGGCGGACGTCGAGGACGGCGCCGTGAATGCCCCTTGTGCCGTACATCATAATCAACAACTAGTGAGTTTTGAGCCCGAGTTCGACGCTACCCCTGTTGAGCTTGTAGACCGTTCATCATGCGTGTCCTCCACATGTTGCGATCTGCGTTGCCCCGGGCACGCTCGCACAAACTTGTTTTATGGCAGTTGGGGCGTTCAATCTTGAGACAGATCCAGGTGACATGAGCACTGCTGCAGAGCGGAGGGGGGCGAACAAAAAGAAGCCCCCAAGAGGCCTCAACAAGCGCCCAAGAGGCCCCCTAGAGGCCCCCAGAGGCCCCCAGGAGGCCCAAATGAGGCCCCAAAGCTGCTCCCGAGACGCTTCAAAACAGCTGTCCAGAGGCCCCCGAGAGGCCAACCACGATTACACAGCTTTCTTCGTCGGACGCTTTCCCTGTCCAGGAGTCTATGAGATACCTAAAGAATAGGCCACTTTGGCCACACAGTAGGCTACCCTACCAGACAGCCTACCACACAGCGCACCTTGCGAGTACGTACGTCGACAAACTCCGTCAGACGGAGTTTGGCCACGACCGCTCCCCCTGGGACCGGTCTTGGGGCGCCCTTGGTGCCTTGTTGAAGCCCTACCTGGCCCTCCCTGGTTGCCTTGGGAGACCCACGTGAGCCCCTAGAGGCCCCCAAGACGCCCACGGGCCCCCAAACCTGCCTTTCTCGCCCTGTGCCAGCATGGCAAATTGATGAACACAGTTTTGACTCCGGCCGCCTCGCCGACGTCCACGACGACGACGAAAACGCCAACGACGACGACGACGACGACAGGCGGGGTCAAAACTGTGTACAT
Source organism: Prorocentrum cordatum (assembly GCA_963575745.1). Classification (NCBI taxonomy): domain Eukaryota; class Dinophyceae; order Prorocentrales; family Prorocentraceae; genus Prorocentrum; species Prorocentrum cordatum. The sequence goes on from CAUYUJ010004447.1 coordinate 246,063, forward strand.
CAATCGTCGCTGGTCGTCGTCGTCTTCGTCGTCCTCGTCGTCGACGTCGTCGGTACCTGCCTGTCTTGCCTGTGCCAGCGGAGCAAATTGATGTGCGCAGTTTTGACTCCGGCCGCCTCGCCGACGCCCACGACGACGACGACGAAGACGCCAACGACGACGACGACGACGACGGCCGGAGTCAAAACTGTGTACATCAATCGTCGCGGATCGTCGTCGTCTTCGTCGTCCTCGTGGGCGTCGTCTTCGGCACCTGCCTCTCTCGCCCTGTGCCAGCGGGGCACATTGATGTGCGCAGTTTTGTCCCCGGCCGCCTCGCCGACGTCCGCGACGACGACGAGGACGAAGACGCCGACGCCGACGACGACGACGACGACGACGACGACGCCGACGACGACGTCGACGACGACGACGACGACGGCTGGAGTCAAAACTGTGAACATCAATATGCTCCGCTGGCACAGGGCGAGAGAGGCAGGTGCCGGAGACGACGCCGACGAGGACGACGAAGACGACGACGATAGGAAGAGAGGGGCCCTATGATGAAGCAAGGTGGCGGAGGAAGGCGAGGAGGAGAAGGATGACGACCAAAAGGAGGGAGGAGGAAAAGGAGGAGGAGGATGAGGAGCGAAGACAGGGAGTTGATTCTGATCTCTTGCCCCCCTGGCTCTTTAGGAAGTCCCTTTCGCTGGGCTGGAGTCGAAACTGTGCACTGACTTCGGGCTCATATGCATTCGGGCCCATAATGCGCCCCTCTGTCGAGGTCTTCCTCCCGTTTCCCGTATTCAGGGAGGCCCGACTGAGCGACGAGGGCATTTGCATATCATAGTATGTCCTAGGTTTCGTGCTTCTCCCACCCCTCCAAGGAGGCTCAGCCAGAGCGGGGGGGCAATCGGCATGAGGCATACCATGTTATTGGTCAGGATTCGTGCCCCTTCCCCTCCTCCAGGGAGGCCCGGCCAGAGCGAGTGCGGCGAAGGTGTTCTCCGTAAGCCCGCGAGTCAGTCAAAGTTTGCTTTGGGGAACTCCGATAGCAAAATTTGGGGGGCGTCTTCGTGACAACTTGGGACTCTTCGGCGCCTCTTGCCAATTGGGGCCATCTTTTGTGTTCTTCCTCTTGAGGCTTGGGGCCCTCTTGGGGATCTCTCGGGCCGTCCGGCAGGCGCCTAGGCCTGTCTTGGAGCCTTCTTGGGCCGTCTTCGGGCCATCTTAGGGGCCTGGCGAGCCGTATTGGAATGCTCTTGGCGGTCCCTTGGGCCGTCTTGGACGCTTGCATGACGAAAAAAACGAGTGAACGAAATATGTACGTTTCCTGTAGGACTCAGAACATGGTAGACTCTTCTGGCTCTCTCGGCGGCCATCTAGGAGCACTCTTGGGCCGTCTTGGGGGCCGCGTGGGTCATCGCGCACCCATGTCGGACCGTCGTGGGATTACAATGGGTCATTTTAAAGCCCTATCGAATTATCTTGGCGCTCTGTGTGAGCCCTCCTGGGCTGTTTCGAGCTCTTTTGAGGCTCCCGAGGCTCCAGGTAAAGCGTTCGCGAAGTCATGGGCCCGGGGAGGGCCCCCCTCAAAACGTCATTTTGTGCCCCAGGGGATCGGGAAGAGTTGAGGGGCAAAGCCACATGTCTCACACGCACTCCCCCCCCCCAAGTTGGAGTGGGCGGATTTTGAAAGATTCGCACGGCAGTGGGCATCTAAGAACAACGGTGGTCGTTGGCGCCAAGATGTGGCCCACGTGTGGCCGGGAGGGGCTGTCCCGCAGTTGACGACCACCATTTTGTATGCTCCACTCCAATTACACATGTGTACTTCAATTCTTCGCTTGCCAGTGCACATCTCACAGGAATGGTGGTCGTTGGCCAGCGGTCTCTGGCCCTCCCCAGGCCTTTAATTGATTTTGATTGCTGCGTATGGCAGCGAGCATCTTAGAATAATGTTGGCCGTTGACGCCACGATGTGTTCCACGTATGGCCGCCAGGTGCGGGGACTGACATTTCGAGCTCCCCGCCCAAATAGCCCCCCAGGAGCCCAAGAGGTCCCCAGGAGACCCCCAACAGGCCCCCAAGAGGCCCCAAGAGGCTTCGAGAGGCTTCCAGCAAGCCCCCAGAAACGCTCAAGAGAGCACTGGGACTGCCCCAACAAAACCCCGGGACGGCTGGAGGCGCCTCGACAAACCCTCACAACGTCAAACTGACAACGCGGGAACCAACGTAATGCGCGCTGTACGCATCCTCTTCTTTGCTGTTCTGTTTTCTCGCAAGTCACGCCCACTTGTCCTCCAAGGTCGGGGTTCGTGGCAATATCAGGTTTCTTCTTATGTCTTATGCGCTGTCGAGTTGTCGGTTTGCAATTGACAACTCATTGTTTATTCCTTCTGCGCTTTCGGCTCTCGATTTCCGAATTAGTGGTGTATGTGTTTGCTGCCCTTGACGGCAGTTGCGGATAAGAGTGAGGGGGCGGCGCGGCCTCCAGGCGGGTCGCGTGGCGGGTTTCCGTGGGTTGGGGGCGGGGCGACGACGAAATGTGGCGCCTGCGGCTGTGAAATGTGGCGCATGTGGCTGTGAAGTGTGGCGCATGCGGCTGTGAAATGTGGCGCCTGCGGCCGTGAATTGTGGCTGTGAAATGTGGCGCCAAACCCCGCACTTGGGGAACGACCGCGTATAGTTTCCGCATTGTGCGTTTCCTGCGTATTGTGTTGAGTTTATGTGTACGCGCGGCAGTCTTACGTGCGTCGTGTGCCTACGTGCGTAATATGTTTAGCGGCTGACATCACATACTTTGTTTGCGTATATTATGTCATTGCATAGCGCATCCTTTGAACACCACTCGTCGCGCGCTTTACGCACTGCCGGTCTTGGGCCTTTACGCGCAGATGGTTTGCTTTACGCGATGCCGCCTCACGCGCTGATGGCCTACACTCCAGACGGCCCAGACGGCCCGGATGGCAGAGACGGCCCAGACGGCCCAAACGGCCCAGCTGGCCCAGACAGCCCAGGCGGCCCAGGCGGCCCAGACGGCCCAGACGGCCCAGACGGCCCAGACGACCCAGACGGCCCAGACGGCCCAGACGGCCCAGACGGCCCAGATGGCCCAGGCGGCCCAGACGGCCCAGACGGCCTAGGCCGCTTCCGCCGTCTCCGCCGTCTCCGCCGTCTGGGCGGTCTGGGCCGTCTGGGCCGTCTGGGCCGCCTGGGCCGCTTCCGCCGTCTCAGCCGTCTCCGCCGTCTCCGCCGTCTGGGCGGTCTGGGCCGTCTGGGCCGTCTGGGCCGTCTGGGCCGCCTGGGCCGTCAGACTGTTTGGGCCGCCTGGGCCGTCTGGGCCGTCTGGGCCGCCCGGGTCGTCTGGGCCGTTTGGGCCGCCTGGGCCGTGTGGGCCGTTTGGGCTGTCTGGGCCGTCTGGGCCGTCTGGGCCGTCTGGGCCGTCTAGGCCGTCTGGGCCGTTTGGGTTGTCTGGGCCGTCTGGGCCGTCTGGGCCGTCTGGCCCGTCTGGGCTGTCAGACCGTCTGGGCCGCCTTGGCCGCCCGGGCCGTCTGGGCCGTCTGGGTCGTCTGGGCCGTCTGGGCCGTCTGGACCGTCTGGGCCGTCTGGGCCTGGGCCGTCTGGGCCGTCTGGGCCGTCTGGACCGTCTGGGCCGTCTGGGCCGTCTGGGCTTCTTGTGTTTGTTTTGTTTTCTTTTTTTGTTTTTTTTCATTTTCTGGTTTGCCCTTTTTTTTTTTGTTGTTTTGTCTTTATTGTTGTTGTTCTGTTGTCAGTGGCCGCCTGGTCCGTCTGGGCCCGTGCTCGTCTTGCCGTTCTGGGCGTCTGGGCGTCTGGGCCGCCTGGGCGGTTCCACCGTCTCAGCCGTCTCAGTCGGTCTCAGCAGTCTCCGCCGTCTGGGCCGCCGGGACGTCAGGCCGCCTGGGCCGTCTGGGCCGTCTGGGCCGTCCTGGGCCCGACCCGGGCGCCTGAAATCCGTATGGGCCGCCTGGGCTTCTGGGCGTCTGGGCCGTTTGGGCCGTCTGGGCCGTCTGGGCCGTCTGGGCCGTCTGGGCCGTCTGGGCCGTCTGGGCCGCCTGGGCCGTTTGGGTTGTCTGGGCCGTCTGGGCCGTCTGGGCCGTCTGGCCCGTTTGGGCCGTCAGACCGTCTGGTCGCCTTGGCCGCCCGGGCCGTCTGGGCCGTTTGGGCCGTCTGGGCCGTCTGGGCCGTCTGGGCCGTCTGGGCCGTCTGGGCCGTCTGGGCCGCCTGGGCCGTTTGGGTTGTCTGGGCCGTCTGGGCCGTCTGGGCCGTCTGGCCCGTTTGGGCCGTCAGACCGTCTGGTCGCCTTGGCCGCCCGGGCCGTCTGGGCCGTTTGGGCCGTCTGGGCCGTCTGGGCCGTCTGGGCCGTCTGGGCCGTCTGGGCCTGGGCCGTCTGGGCCATCTGGACCGTCTGGGCCGTCTGGGCCGCCTGGGCCGTCTGGGCTGTCAGGGCCGCCTGGGCCGTCTGGGCCGTCTGGGCCGTCTGGGCCGTCTGGGCCGTCTGGGCCGTCTGGGCCGCCTGGGCCGCCGTCTGGGCCGCCTGGGCAGTCTGGGCCGCCTGTGCCGCCAGACGGCCCAGACGGCCTAGGCGGCCCAGACGGCCCAGACGGACGACCCAGACGGCCCAGACGGCGGCCCAGAGGGCGGCCCAGACGGCGGCCCAGACGGCCGAGACGGCTCAGACGGCCAGACGGCCCCATGTTATTTTTGACTTACTGTTTATTGTGTGTTTCATAGTTTCTGGGGTTTCCTTGTGTTTTTCATAGTTTCTGGTTTCTAGATTCCCTTGTGTGTTTCATAGTTTCTGGGGTTTCCAGACGCGGAGGTTCGCGGAGGCAAGGGTTTCCCCTGGTTTCATGATTTTCTAACAAAACGGGAGACGCGGAGGTTCGCGGAGGCTCGCGGAGGCTCGCGGAGGCTCGCGGAGGCAAGGTTTTTCAGCGTTCCCGGATTATCGAGAAATTTGCAGATTTAAATTTTCTAGGAAAACGCGAAACGCGGAGGCTCGCGGAGGCTCGCGGAGGCTCGCGGAGACAAGGGTTTCCTCAGGTTTCAGGATTTTCCAGCAAAGCGGGAGACGCGGAGGCTCGCGGAGGCAAGGGTTTTCCCAGCGTTCTTGGAGTGTCGAGGAAATCGCAACTCCAGTGAAACTTCAAAAACAATTCACCATAATTGCCAGATTTTCTGGGGGGGGCCTTGGGCCTCCCTTGGGTCCCCAAGGGGGGTTCGCTGGGAGCCCCTGGCGGTCCCTCGCCCTTGAGAGCGTTCATGGGACGCGTGGGTTCTGGAGCTCTCGAGCAGAAAGAACCGAGATGTCTCGAACTTCGAACCGCGTTCCTGGGGTCGGTGTTCTGCCCCGGGCCATTGCCCCGCGTTCTCATCCTCTCCTCCTCCTCCTCCCCCTCCTCCTCCTCCCTCCTCCCACTGCCACTGCCCACCATCATCATCATCATCGCCACCATCATCGCCATCACCAACGTCATCACCATCATCATTTATTATCATCGTCATCATCATGGATCTCACGACTGCCCTCATCACCGTCATCATCATCGCACACCCCTCACACGCTTCGTGGCCCCATAGGGAGCCCCACCGAAGGTCCCAATGAGACCGCCCGCATGCGCCCTCCACACCCAATTCGGCAACCCCCTCACACGTTTCGCGGCCCCATAGGGAGCTCCACCGAAGGCCCCAATTCGACGCACACACACATACACACACACACACACGCACAATACACACACCGCCACCACGGACCACCACCATCGCCGCCACCACCACCACCACCACCACCACCCCCACCAACATTGCCCACAGGCCCACAGGGACTGGGGGGAGGGGGGGTGGCAATGCCGTTAGCCCTGTGGGGGCACCTCTCAAAGATTCTGAAATTCTGAAGGCGCATGCCAAGGGGCCCAAGGGTTTCCCGGAATCCCCACAGGCTTGCCCACTCGGCTCAAAGGCGTCACCCAAGGGCTGCAAGGTTTCGAGCAGAGGCTGCGGAACATCTCCCACGCGCCAACAGAAAGCACACACACAATTACACTGAGCGTGGCTCTGATGCGTCTCCCACAGAGTCGATGTTGGTCTCCACCACCCACCACCACCCCGCCCCGCAACCCCATCCCCACCACCACCACCACACTCGCGCACACACGCACACACACACCTACACATCTGGTACCTCGAAGGGGTGGCCCGCCCAGTCCGAGAAATCGGCAGGTGGCCCCGAAGCCTTTGGGCTGACGGCACTGCCCCCCCGGGCCATTGCGCGTGGCCTTTCGCTCCCCTGGGGGAACCGCTTTGGAGTCCCGCGGGCAGACTTGCTTGGGGGCGCTAGGCCATGTTCTCGGTCTGGATCATCAGACCCCCTCTAATGGATCGCACTCACTGCATCAGCATCACCAGTGTCCCTCGCAGCCACTGGGAGACACCCTGCATCTCTGGGGCAAACCTCATGCGCATATATATATATGTATATACATATACATATATACATATATATATATATATGTACATGTATGTATGCTACATTGCTGCATGGTACACACATATATATATATATATATATATATATATAAATTAGATTCATAGATTCATATGTATATATATACACATATAAACATACACATATATGGGAGATCTTGGGCCCCGGGGCCCGGGCCGGAACCTCCCTTATGGGGCGTGGCCCCCTCCCTGGACGCCCCTCCGGCTGCCCCCGGGCCTCCGAGCCCGCCCCTCCAGCGTGTCCCGGGCCTCCGAGTCCGCCCACGAGTGTCCCAAGATCGCGCCGGATGGCTGCCAGAGTGCCTGGGAGGCCTCCAGGACGCTCCGAGAGACCACCCAGAACGCTCCGACACGTTCAAGGTAGCCCCAAGACGGGCCAAGAGGCTCCCCAGAAGTACGACGTGCGCCCGAAGAGGACCCCAGAGACAGCCTCAGAGTCCCCGGGAAGGCCCCGAACAGAATCGTACGAAAGGCCGCTGGTATTGATCTTTCTGAAGTCCTTCCGGGGGCCTTTTCGGCCATTCCGAAGCCTTCTTCGAGCCCTGTTCGGATCCAAAAAGCCCGCTTCGGAGCGCTCAGCTGGGATCCACGAGGGCCCGAGCGAATCCCCGACAAGGGCCCGAACAGAACCATACCAAGGCCCTCTGGTATGGTCCTGTTCGGGATGCTTTCGGGGCCCCCTTCGACCATTCTGAAGCCCTCTGCGAGCCCTTTTCGGGCCGACCAAGCTCGTTTCGGAAAGCTCAGGAGGGCTCTACGAGGGCTGAAACAGTGCCCGAAAAGGCCCACAGCAGAACCATACCAAAAGCCTATGGTATGGTTTTGTTCGGACACCTCCTGGGAGCCTTGCCGGGCACTCTAAAGCCTTCTTGGAGCTCCCTTCCGATCCACCCAGCCCGCTTCGGGGCGCTCAACTGGGGCCCCGGAGGACCAAGAGAATCCCCGACAAAGCCCCGAACCGAACCATACGAAAGGCCTCCGGTATGGCTCTGTCGGGCTCCCCTGTTGGGATTAAAAGGGTCGAGGAGTTCTCGAGCGCTTCAAACGGGCGCCACCAGAGTTCTCTTGGAGGCCTCTTGGAGCGTCGTGGGTGCCCCGGGGAGCTTCTTGAAGCTTCTTGGGGGGCCTCTTGGGAGTCTCTGGGGAGCCTCTTGGAGGCCTCTTGGGGCCGTCTGGGCGCCTCTTGGGGTCTTGGGGCGCTCTTGTGAGCCTTCGGAGCGCTCTTGGCGCCATCTTGGAGGAGATCGATTAAAGAAAGGGGGTTAGGGTACCCCCTCGGGAGCATCAAACATCGCCTCTTGGGCCCCTCTTGGAGCGCTCTTGGGCGCTCTTGGGGCCGTCTTGGCGCTCTCTTGGGTCCCTCTTGGGGCCATCTTGGGCCATCTTGGAGCCATCTTGAGGCCTCGGATGGCCATCGGAAGCGAAAAGGCGAGAAGGCAAAACATCAGTGGTTTCCCTCATGTGTTTCAATGGTTTGGGCCTCTTGGAGGCTTCCTTGGGAAGCTGTTTGGCTTTTTGGAGCCGTCTTGCGGCGGTCTTGGGGCCTCTTGGACCATCTTCGGAGCCATTTTGAGGCAACTTAAGCTATCTTGATCCATCTTGGAGCTCACCTGGGGCTCTCCGAGGCGCTCATGGAGCCATCTTGGGCCATTTTGGACGCTCTGACCGCTCGCGACCCCCCCCCCTCCAGGTCCATGGGGAGAGGGTAGGGGGAGGGGTACGCCCCTCCCCGAAGTGGACGAAGGAGGTTGGAAGAAGAAGCTCTCTAAACCACCTGCGCCCAGAGGGCTGGTGGGATTGTCCCAGCGGACCGGCTAGAACTTGAGCGCGCGCGAAGCGCGCGCGATGGTTCTAGTATGCATATATATGTATGTATGTATGTATGTATGTATGTATGTATGTATGTATGTATGTATGTATATATATATGTATATATAAATATATGTGCGTGTTTACATATACTCTGCATGAATATATGCGTGCGCACATTGGAGCAAGACGCGATGGGTCCCCTCGGCCCTTTGGGGGACGCTTCAGAGCTTTGCGTCGAAGTTTCAGACGCGTGGGCGACGTCTCGCAGCCGCGGCCGCTGCTCGGGACCTTGCAGCCCCATGAGGGGGGGGGGATCCTTTGAGTCTACGGGGCAAGCCGCAAGCCCACGGTAGGCATCACGCAACTGAGGAGCCCCAATCGACCCTCTGGACCAGAGCCCCTGGGAGACGCATCAGAGCCTCGATCAGCGTGTGTGTGTGTGTGCGTGTGTGTGTGTGTGCCCCCGTGGTATCAAATCTATCAGCGGCATGCCGCCGCCGCGCACGCGCGCGCGCATTGGCGATTGGCATTCGTGCATTTAGTGTCGTAAATCCATATGGGGATGCTCCCGTCTTCCGATCAGAGAATAAGTTTTCACATTGGTTTTTCGCCATTGGATTTTGGAATTCCACCTCGCTCCCGTTGTATAAAATCTATCAGCGGCATGCCGCCGCCTCGCGCGCGCTGGCGATTGGCATTTGTGCATTCAGTGTCGTAAATCCACATGGGGATGTTCCCCTCTTCCGATCAGAGAATGAGTTTTTACATTGGGTTTCCGCGATTGGATTTTGGACTTCAACCTCGCTCCCGTTGCATGAAATCTATCAGCGGCATGCCGCCGCCACGCGCGCGTTAGCGATTGACATTTGTGTATTCAGTGCCGTATATCCACATGGGGATGTCCCCGTCTTCCGATCAGAGAATGAATTTTTACATTGGGTTATTTGCCATTGGGTTTTGAAGTTCAGCATGGCTCCCGTTGTATAGGAAATATATCAGCGGCATGCCACCGCCGCGCGCGCGTTGGCGATTGGTATTTGTGCATTCGGTGTCGTACATCCACATGGGGATGTTCCCGTCTTCCGATCAGAGAATGAATTTTTACATTGGGTTTTTGCCATTGGGTTTTGAAGGTCAACATCGCCCCATTGTATCACATTTGCCAGCGGCATGCCGCCGCCGCGCGCGCGTTGGATTGGCATGTTTGCATTCAGTGTCGAATATCAACATTGGGAAGCTCCCGTCCTTCTGAACAGAGAATGATGTTTTACATTGGGTTTCCGCCCATTGGGTTTTTGAGTGGCAACATCGTTCCCCAGTTGTTCAAAATCATCAGCGGCCATGGCGCCGCGCGCCGCCGCTCGTGACGAATGGCACCCTATCCAGTCATGTTGAGTTTATTTTCTTCTTTTCTAAACTTTTCTCTCTTTTTTTTTTTGTGTTTTTTTTTGCATTCAGTGTTGCATATCTACATGGGGATGTTCCCGTCTTCCGATCAGAGAATGAATTTTTACATTGGGATTTCGCCATTTGATTCCGGAGATCAAATTTCACCCCGTTGGGTAAAATCTATCTGCGGCATGCCGCCGCCGCGCGCGCGAAATTTCGTCCCGTTGTATAACATCTATCAGCGGCACGCCACCGCCGCGCGCGCGCGCTGGCGCTTGGTACTTTTGCATTCAGTATCATATATCAACATTGGGATGTTCCCGCTTTCCGATCAGAGAATGATTTTTTACATTGGGTTTTCGCCATCGGGTTGTGGCCTTCAACCTTGCTCCCGTTGTATAAAACTATCAGCGGCGTGCCGCCGCCGTGCGCGCGTTGGCGATTGGCGTGTGCGCATTCAGTGTCGCATATCCACATGGGGATGTTCCCGCCTCCCGATCAAAGAAAGCTTCCCCGACCTGGCGGAGGGGTTCCCGTTTAGTGTCCCCGTGGGGGGGTCTGGGGGGGGACCCCCCGGGACATAGCCCCGGCGACGGGCGGGACGCCTGCAAAAGGCGGCGGAAGACGGCACCACACGGCCCTACTTCTGCAGACGCGCTTCCGGGAGGCACGGACGGCCCCAAGATGGTCCACAAGATGGTCCAAGAAGGCTTCGAGTCGCCGAAAGATCGGCCAAAGACGCCCCAGATGGGTCCAAGATGGCCCACGAGGCCGCCAAAACACCCCAAGAGGCCTCCAAGAAACTGCCCAAGGCCAACATCGTTAATTTCACGTAGGTTTTTGACAAGTTTTTGCCTTCGCGCCATTTCGGCTTCCCGACGCTCCAACACGGCCCAAGAGGCCTCCAAGACTGCCCCAAGACCGCCCAAGAAGCCGCCAAGAGGGCCCAAGACGGCCCAAGAGAGGCCCAAGACGGCCCAAGAGGCGCCCAAGACGGCCAAAAAGTGAACCCAAGACGGGACCAAGAGAGGAAACAGAGAGGGTACCACGACCCGAAAATCCACTTCCGCCCTGAGGAGGCCCGCAGAAGGCCCAAGAAGCCCAAGAGGCCTTACCAAAGCGCCCAAGAGCGCCCCCTAGAGGCCAAGAAGCCCCCAGGAGGCCCAAATGAGGCCCCAAAGCTGCTCCGGAGACGCTTCAAAACAGCTGTCCAGAGGCCCCCGAGAGGCCAACCACGATTACACAGCTTTCTTCGTCGGACGTTTTCCCTGTCCAGGAGTCTATGAGATACCTAAAGAATAGGCCACTTTGGCCATACAGTAGGCTACCCTACCAGACAGCCTACCACACAGCGCACCTTGCGAGTACGTACGTCGACAGACTCCGTCAGACTGAGTTTGGCCACGACCGCTCCCCCTGGGACCGGTCTCGGGGCGCCCTTGGTGCCTTGTTGAAGCCCTACCTGGCCCTCCCTGGTTGCCTTGGGGAGACCCACGTGAGCCTCTAGAGGCCCCCAAGACGCCCACAGGCCCCCAAACCTGCCTCTCTCGCCCTGTGCCAGCATGGCAAATTGATGAACACAGTTTTGACTCCGGCCGCCTCGCCGACGTCCACGACGACGACGAAAACGCCAACGACGACGACGACGACGACAGGCGGGGTCAAAACTGTGTACATCAATCGTCGCTGGTCGTCGTCGTCTTCGTCGTCCTCGTCGTCGACGTCGTCGGTACCTGCCTGTCTTGCCTGTGCCAGCGGAGCAAATTGATGTGCGCAGTTTTGACTCCGGCCGCCTCGCCGACGCCCACGACGACGACGACGAAGACGCCAACGACGACGACGACGACGACGGCCGGAGTCAAAACTGTGTACATCAATCGTCGCGGATCGTCGTCGTCTTCGTCGTCCTCGTGGGCGTCGTCTCCGGCACCTGCCTGTCTCGCCCTGTGCCAGCGGGGCACATTAATGTACACAGTTTTGTCTCCGGCCGCCTGGCCGACGTCCACGACGACGACGAGGACGAAGACGCCGACGCCGACGCCGACGACGACGACGACGACGTCGACGACGACGACGACGACGGCCGGAGTCAAAACTGTGTACATCAATATGCCCCGCTGGCACAGGGCGAGAGAGGCAGGTGCCGGAGACGACGCCGACGAGGACGACGAAGACGACGACGATAGGTAGAGAGGGGCCCTATGATGATGCAAGGTGGCGGAGGAAGGCGAGGAGGAGAAGGATGAGGACCAAAAGGAGGGAGGAGGAAAAGGAGGAGGAGGAGGAGGAGGAGGAGCGAAGACAGGGAGTTGATTCTGATCTCTTGCCCCCCTGGCTCTTTAGGAAGTCCCTTTCGCTGGACTGGAGTCGAAACTGTGCACTGACTTCGGGCTCAGATGCATTAGGGCCCCATAATGCGGCCCTCTGTCGAGGGTTGTCCTTCCGTTTCCGGAGGAGGGGATGGCCACGGACGAGCGACGAGGGGCAGTTGCATATAATAGTAGTCCTAGGTTTCGCGCCTATCCCACTCCTCGAGGAGGCTCAGCCAGAGCGGGGAGGGCATCGGCTGAGGAGTTACCATGTATCTTTAGTCAGGATTCGTTTGCCCCCTCCACTCAGAGGCAACGGCCAGAGCGAGGACGGGCGAAGGTGTTTTCCGTTAGCCCCGCGAGGTCAATCCAAAGTTTGCCGCCGCCCATGCATGGCCGGGAGGGGCCCGCCCGCACTTGACGACCATATTTGTATGTTACACTCCTAATACACATGTGTACGCATTTCTCGCTGACGGCACATACTCAAAGGAATGGTGGTCGTTGGCCAGCGGACTCTGGCCCTCCCCAGGCCTTTAATTGATTTTGATTGCTGCGCACGGCATCGAGCATCTTAGAATAATGTTGGCCGTTGACGTCACGATGTGTTCCACGTTATGCCGCCGGGCGCGGACTGACATTTCGAAGCTCCCCCGCCCAAAGAGCCCCCAGGAGCACCAAAGACCCCACCCCAAACCCCAACAGGCCCCCAAGAGGCCCCAACAGGCCTCGAGAGGCCTCCAGCAAACCCCCAGAAACGCCCAAGAGAACACTGGGACTGCCCCAACAAGACCCCGGGACGGCTGGAGGCGCCTCGACAAGCCCTCACAGCGTCAAACGGACAACGCGGGAACCAACGCAACGCGCGCTGTAGGCATCCTCTTCTTTGCTGTTCTGTTGTCTCGCAAGTCGCGCCCACTTGTCCTCCAAGGTCGGGGTTCGTGGCGATATCAGGTTGATTGATCTGCGATCGCAATGCCCAAACCCAAAACCCGAAACCCCAAATCCAATAAATCATAAACTGTCTCGAAAATTTGGTGGGGCCTGGCGGCGTGGCGCCGGGTTCTGAGTTGCGCCCCTGCTCTCCGGGGCGGGCGCTCAGGGCGGCTGCGAGTGGGGCAAAGCCGCCCGCCACTTGCTAGAGCTCCTCCCGCCCGCGAAGCCCTTCCTGCTGGCCGCGGGGGACCCTGCGCGCGCGAGGCTCTTGGAAGAGCAGCGCATCTCCGGCCAGAGGGCCCGGGAGATAGCGGCTGCGGCAGCGGGGCGAGGCCATTGGGGCCCCCTGGAGCCCAGGGGCTGGGGTCGGGGGGCGCGCGGTCAGGTCAGGGTTCAGGGGCCAGGCGGCCAGGCTGCAAGCTTCAGACTTCAAAACGCAAGCCCCAAACTCCAAACCACCCCTGCTTCCTCCTGGCTCCTGGCTCCAACCCTCCCAGATCACTCGCGACCGATATTTCTAGGTAGCGCTCATTGTTTTCTCGTGGGTCGGTTTTATGGTTTGAGGTTTGCCCAAAATCCGAGTGCCTCGTAGTGGCCCTGCGCTTTGAGCCTTGCGCCTCAGACCTCAGACTCCAGACCTCAGAGCGCTGACTTGACCGTTTCCTCCCGGCCCTGCCGGCATCGGTTTCGAGGCCTCGACAGTCTGGGCCGGGGCAAGACGGAGCGGGGCAAGCACGCGAGGGCCCGCGCTGTCCTCGCCGAGTTCGGCGCGGTCGCGCCCAGCCTGTCCGCGCGCCAGCCCGGCCTGAGGGCCATGAGCGAGAGACATCCGGGAGGGGGCATCTGGCAGGGCGATAGGCACGCGGCATTCGGCACGCGGCGAACAAGCAGCCCAGTCAGATCGGGGATCGGGGATCGGGGGGGAGGGGGCAGCCTTCCGCCGACCGAGAACCCAACGCCTGCTTGGGCCCCCCCCCCCCCATGGCATATCGGAGCGCGAGGCAGATCTGATTCAACTTGGGGTTGCATGCGCCAGCGCCTGCGGCGTCGACGTGACACAGCGCGATCAGATCTGGGATATCTCCCAGTCGGCGGCGAGGGTCCTGCCCAGCCTGCTCTTTTGGAGGAACCAGGTCCCGAGGCCCATGGCCGCCCGCCATTTCTGGCACACAAGGGAGCGGCGACCCTTGACAGGAGCAGAACACATGCTCGTACAAGGATTTTTGTTTGCCACCCTGGCGCTCGAAGGTGGGGGGCGATAGGTAATACTGTTAAAAAACAAAAAGAATGTAAAAGATAAAATAGAAGGGGATATGGAATATAATGATAGAAAATAACAATTAAAATCACTAGTCGCCAGTCGGCAGTCCCCCCACTCCAATGACTCCAATGTCCGATGTCCAGTCCCCGAGGCCCGAAGACCCCCCATCGCCCAGCTCGGCTCGGCCTCGACTTTTCATTGAATGGGTCTGGGGTTTGGAGCTGGGGGGCTAGGGGCTCTGTATTCTGCGGAGGGCCGGGGCCCAGCCCGCTGCAAATGCTACCCCCGCTGGCCGCCAAAAGGCGGCGGCATCATCCTCTCCGAGAGGACCTCCGGCACCTGGCGGGGGATACCATGCACGTCCCGACGTTCGGCCTCATCCTGTTTCTCGTGCTCCTGAGTGTGACGCCCCTCCGCCCTTCTGAGTGCTGCGACGATGGGGCGGCCGCGTTTGCGGCTCAGAGGCCTTGCTCCGGCGTGGCAGCTATCTTGCGGAAGCCGGAGGCTGGGAGCGCGAGCGTGCTTGTGAGCTGAAGCGAACGGTTCAGGGACTTGCAGTCGCGCCTGAGCCAGGCGCTGAAGGGCAGCGCGGGCGCCCCGGCCGCGAGCGCCCCGGCTGCGAAGCGGCCGCGGCGCCACTGACCATCGATCGCGGCCCCGCCGCGCCAGAGATGGGAATCCAAATCCAAGGTAAGGCCCAGGATGCAAGGAGTCGGGGGGGGGGTTCTGAATCCGCAGCGCCGCCAGTGCGGCACTGCGGCGCTCCGAAACTCTTGGGCTCGTGGGCCCTGCCCTGGATTTGGGTTCCAAGCGGCAGCGAGCAGGGCAATTCAGAGGGGGAAAGGGGCCCCTGGTTTCGGAAATCTCTGCCACCGAGCAATCCAACTCTCACCAGACTGCCCCTGATCTCCAGTGAGTATGATGGCTTGGTAGCAGGGGGTCTCGGAACCAGGGCCGACTTTCCACCTCTTTGAGTGAGCCTCTTGAGCAGCAGCGCAGGCTCGGAATTCAGGGTATGCCAGCTTCGGGACACAAGAATTTGCCTGGCGAAGGACCCAACCATATGCAGTTGTGAGTACCGTCGTTGTGAGTATCGCGATCGGTGGAGATCCCTGTGGGCCGCGAAAGGCTGTCCTGGGTAGGGGAGCCGGTATGTGAGTGCAGCAACTGTTGCCTTCGGTGGAGCTCCCTATGGGGCCACGAAACGCTGTCCTGGGTGGGTGGAGAGGCAAGCGAACTGCGGCACTGGGGCTTTCGGTTGAGCTCCCTGTGGGGCAACGAAACGCTGTCCTGGATGGGGGTGACGCATGCGAGTGCAGCTGTGGCCTTCGGTGGAGCTCCATATGGGGCCACGAAGCGCTGTCCTGGGCGGAGGAGACGCATGCGAGCTGCGCCACTGGGACCCTCGGTGGAGCTCCCTATGGGGCAACGAAAGGTTGGCCTGGGTGGGGGGGGACGCATGCGAACTGCGCCACTGGGGCCTTCGGTGGAGCTCCCAATGGGGCCACGAAGCGCCCTTCTGGGTGGGGGGGACGCGTGCGAACTGCGCCACTGGGACCCTCGGTGGAGCTCCCTATGGGACCACGAAGCTATGGGACCGCGAAGCGCTGTCCTGGGCGGGGGAGACGCATGCGAGTTGCGCCAGTGGGACCCTCGGTGGAGCTCCATATGGGGCCACGAAACGTTGTCCTGGGTGTGGGAGACGCATGCGAACTGCGCCACTGGGACCCTCGATGGAGCTCCCTATGGGGCCACGAATGCCAGCTTCAGGACACAAAAAAAAACATGTGGGGCCGCCGAGCGCGATCGGCCGGGCCCGATATTTGCCCCAAAACTACCCGCGCCATTGCCACGATTTGAATTTTGATGCGTTTCGACCCAATCCTCATCCCCTTCATCATCATGCCCCCGCTCCTTCCCCACATTATGTTGTAACTCGTCAATATTCTTATCCGAGCTACCGCACGTCACAAGTGACATTGCGATCTCATTCGTCATGTGGGTACAGCGGTAGCATGCATTTGGCAGTTTTCTTCGAAATTTTACCGAATTTGTATTTTTCCGAGAAATCGAGATTCCTTTGAAAATCGCTCTTTCCAGCCCAGGTGGGTTGTGGTGGCCATGCGGAGAAAATCATACAAAATCATGAAAAACGCAACTTCGGCTGAAATTTCGGCGTCGATCTGGGTATATTTTTTTTTGGATCTGGGTTTTCATAGAAAATGACGATTTTCTATAGATTTTCAGGGTGGGGCCGCTTACAAGCACCATCGTCCTACCTAAAGTAGGGAGGAGGGACTCGTGAGTAGGGAGTAATGGGTAGCGAGTAGTGGGTGGTGGGTAGTGAGTAGTGGATAGTGAGTAGTGGGTCGTGAGTAGTGAGTAGGGGGTAGTGAGTAATGACTCTGACGACGGATCGGGGAAAAGGGGGGGGGAGGGGGGGGAGCTCCCCGACGACGGATCGAGGAAGAGGGGGGGGGTTCCCCCCCCCCCTTTGGGGTTATCTAGCTGCACGCCCTCGGGTTTTTACTAGTGGAGGCTTTCTTGGATCGCCTCGTGGTCGCGTTTTCAAACGTCTTGGACACCCATGGGGCCGCCTGGCGGCGATCTTGGGCGGTTTGGACCGAATCGTCCCCCGCGTGGGCCGTCTGGACAGCCTTTGGGGGCCCTCTTGCCAAGTTTTGGAGCTTTCTTGGGACCGTCCTGCGGCTTTCCTAAGCCGTTGTTATGGTTTCTGGAGCCTTCGTGGATCGCTTGGACGCCGTCTTGGAGCCTTTTCGGGAGCCTCTTGGGCTGGCCAGAGTCGATCTTGGAGGCCTCTTGGGCCGTTTTGCGCCGCGTGGAAGCCGAATAGGCGAATGTGGTGAAAATGCACGCGTTCCCAAAGGAATGGGGAGATAGTTGCTTCTGGAGGGCCACTTTGGGGCGCATCGTAATATTGTTTCAAACGTCTTGGGGACTTCTGGAGCCGTGTGGAGGTAATCTTCGGCGTTTCGGGGCGATCTTTCGTCGATTCGTAGCTCTCTTGGACCGTTCGGGGAACCTTCGGAACCTTTTTGGACCGTTTTGGGGCCTCCTGAGGCTCCAAGTGTGCGGATCATAGATTTGCCTCCTCCCCCCCCATCCAGACTGGCCGGACCAGGCCCCGGGGGAGGGGTTTGGGGAGGGGGAAACATCTCACACGCCGTGACCCCAAGGGCTCGGCGGATTATTTCGTCGTCGTAGCCGTCCACTTCCATCCGCCTGCTCCGCCTTCCGCCAGTCATGCTGCTCGTCGTGGTGCCGCTGCTCCTCTTTCTTTCTCATCATCTTGCTCTGTTTCCTGCTCGTCTACTACTTCGTGCTCCTCCTCCTTCGCAATTAGCTCGTAGCTTGCGTGCTGCGACCTTGACGGCGCCCGGCGTCCTCCGTTGCGCTCGCAATCGAAAGTATCCCCACCAGCCCATACAGAAACGATGCCTAGGGGAGTTCAGATGATCAGGGAAGCGGGGGAGAATGCAGAAGAACAAAGGGCGGGGGAAATTGTCATATAGAGGAGGAATCGTCGTCGCCGTCGTCGTCGTCATCGGAGGACGAGGGGGAGTGAAGAGGGGGAGGAGGACGAGGAGGAGGAGAATGAGGAGGAGGAGCATATTGAGTAGGGCGAGGACGAGGAGGACGACAAGGATGAGAGGGAGGAAAAGGAGGAAAAGGAGGAAAAGGAGGAAAAGGAGGAGGGCGGGAGGAGGGGGAGGGGGAGGAGGGAACAGGAGAAAGAGGTGGATGAGGAAGAGGAGGACGGCGAACCGAAGAACCATACGCTTTTTGAGTGCCTTTTTTTCCGGAGATCCTTTTGAGGTTTCTTGGGGGTCTGGCTGGAACCTCTTAGAAGCCTCTTTGGCGCCTCTTGAGGCAGTCTGGGCGCCTCCTGGGGTCCTCTTGGGGCGGTCTTGGGTGCCTGAGGGGCGCGCTTGGAGGTATTTTGGAGGACATCGATCAAATTTGCCTGGCGAAGGACCCGACCATATGCAATTGTGAGTACAGCAATTGTGACTACCATTGTCGCCCGCGCTCCCTATGTGGCCCCAGCTTCCAGCCGGAACCCGACATGCTCAGGAACACGTTTGTGGCCGTTTTCGCGGGCGCCGACGACGACCAAGGACGGCGTTCCTCTGACCAAGGAGCACAAGCAAGAGAGGGCTTTGAGAGCCATGAGGGAGGAGGTGGCGTTGTACGTCGGCACGGCGGAGTACGACGCCCAGGCGCGGTTGTTGAAAAAACACAACTATGGGGCCACGATCCTCGTGAGGGGCGTGTCGCAATGGCCCGAGGCCACCATTCCAACCCTGCCACTGGGGCCTTCGGTGGAGCTCCCTGTGGGTCCACGATCCTCGTGAGGGGTGTGCCGGAATGGCTCGAGGCCGCCATGCGAACCTTGCCACTGGCGCCTTCGGTGGAGCTCCCTCTGGGGCCGCGATCCTTGTGAGGGGTGTGCCGAAATGGCCCGAGGCCGCCGCGCGAACCCTGCCACTGGCGCCTTCGGTGGAGCTCCCTATGAGGCCACGATCCTCGTGAGGGGCGTGCCGAAATGGCCCGAGGCAACCGTGCGAACCGTGCCGCTGGCCTCTTCGGTGGAGCTCCCTATGGGGCCACGATCCGCGTGGAGGGTGTGCCGACGTGGCCCGATGCCGCCATGCGAACCCGGCCACTGGCGCCTTCGGTGGAGCTCCCGATGGGGCCACGATCCTCGTGAGGGGTGTGCCGAAATGGCCCGAGGCCGCCATGCGAACCCTGCGACTGGCGCTTTCGGTGGAGCTCCCTGTGGGGCCACGGTCCTCGTGAGGGGCGTGTCGACATGGGCCGAGGCCGCCATGCGAACCCGGCCACTGGCGCCTTCGGTGGACCTCCTGTGGGGCCACGATCTTCGTGCAGGGTGTGCCGAAATGGCCCGAGGCCGCCATGCGAACCCTGCCACTGGCGCCTTCGGTGGAGCTCCCTATGGGGCCACGGTCCTCGTGAGGGTTTGCCGAAGTGGCCCGAGGCCGCCGTGCGAACCCTGCCATTATGGCGCCCTCGGTGGAGCTCCCTATGGGGCCACGATCTTCGTGAGGGGTGTGCCGAAATGACCCGAGGCCACCATTCCAACCCTGCCACTGGGGCCTTCGGTGGAGCTCCCTGTGGGTCCACGATCCTCGTGAGGGGTGTGCCGAAATGGCCCGAGGCCGCCATGCGAACCCTGCAAGTGGCGCATTCGGTGGAGCTCCCTATGGGGCCACGATCCTCGTGGGGGATGTGCCGAAATGGCCCGAGGCCACCATTCGAACCCTGCCGCTGGCGCTTTCGGTGGACCTCCCGATGGTGCCACGGGGCCACGATTTTCGTGAGGGGTGTGCCGAAATGGCCCGAGGCCGCCATGCGAACCCTGCAACTGGAGCTTTCGGTGGAGCTCCCTATGGGGCCACGATCCTCGTGGGGGATGTGCCGAAATGGCCCGAGGCAACCATTCGAACCCTGCCACTGGAGCCTTCGGTGCAGCTCCCTGTGGGTCCACGATCCTCGTGAGGGGTGTGCCGAAATGGCCCGAGGCCGCCATGCGAACCGTGCCAATGGGGCCTTCGGTGGGGTTCCCTATGGGGCCACGAAACGCTGCACTGGGTGGGTGAAGCGCAGGGAGGAGGGAGGAGGAGGAGTGGAGAGGGAGGAGGAGAGAAGAGGAGGAGGAGGAGGAGGAGGAGGAGGAGGAGAACGCGGGGCGACGGCTTTTCAAAACGAGGACCCAACACCACAGGATGGCTGGGAAAAAAGAGGGGAACTGTAATTAGCTTCGCCTTTTGGGGGACCCCACGCATCGCCTCTTAGGGCGCTTTTGGAGCGTTCTTGGGCGTTCTTGGGGCCGTCGTGGAGCTCTCTGAGAGCACTCTTGGGCCATGTTGGGCCATCGGAAGCGGAAGGTCGAGACAGCAAAACAAGGTTATATATACATATATATATAATAATAATAATAATAAATATATATAAGGAACGGATTGATGTTGGCATCGTCGGGGCTTCCTTTGAGGTTTCGGAGGTTGTTTGGAGACGTTTTGGGGCGTTCTTGGGCCTCTTGGAGCATTTTTGGCGGCCATGTTGAGCGATCCTGCGTTATCTTGATCCATGTTGGTGGTCGTTTTGGGCTCTCCGAGGCCCTCTTGGGACCATCTTGGGCCATCTTGGACGCCTCGACCGCTCGCGAAACGTTCCGTCCAAATCCAGGGGGAGGGGGTCGGGGGAGGGGTCAAGACTCACTCCCCGCCCGCAAGCCGTCTCGTTCACCCCCACCCGCCCCCAACACATACGTAGCACCCGAGCCTGGCCCGAGCCTCAGCATATTCAGCCGTCGTTTTTGGATGGGCAGATACTGGGCGCATCCGCCGCCGCCGCTGCCGCCGCCTCCGCCGCCGCCGCGCCGCCCGCCGCCGCCGCGCCGCCGCCGCCCCCGCTGCCGAATCGCCGCCGCCGCCGCTGCCGCCGCCCGCGCCGCCGCTGGCCGCCGCCGCCGCCGCCGCCCCCGCCCCCGCCCCCGCCCCCGCCCCCGCCGCCCCCGCCGCCGCCACCGCCGCCGCCACTGCCGCAGCCGCCGCAGCCGTTGCCGCCGCCGCCGCCGCCGCAGCCGCCGCCGCCGCCAAGTGTATTCTGGATTGTTTTTTGACAGGGATGGTTGGGGGAGGCAGCATCGGGTTGGCTGCGCATGCTCCGCCTTTGCAGGCAGAGTGTGTGTTTGTATGTTTTGTTAACCAGGGATGGTGGGGGGCTGCCCGTATTGCTCCTGGTGGCTACCAGACGCCTGGGGGAGGGGGTGTATATTAATAGGGAACAGTGATCAACCCCTTCCCGAAGGGGAGGAGGGAGGGGTGGAAAAAGGAAACCCCTTAGACCACCTACGCCCAGAGGGCTGTTGGGATTTGTATGGTTTTCCGTTTTCATCCTCCTTTTCTTCGTCCCCTTCATAATCCAATGTGGAAGCCTTCCTTTCGTGATTGCGACCGCACGATGGGCCACTTCGAAAGACACGGTCCTCAAGTGCTTTCAATTGGAAAGGACGGTTGGGAGGGGCACGATTACAAATGTACAGAGAGAGAGAGAGAGAGAGAGAGAAAAAAAAAAAGAGAGAGAGAGAGAGAGACAGAGAGAGAGAGAGAGCACACCTGGTTTGTCTCTAATGTCCCTCTCCCCTTGTCCCTCGTCGTCCCCCTCCCCCATTCCTGTGTTCCGCTCGACGTTGACCCCCTTTATGCGGATGTCCTGTCCTGTCCTGTCCTCCTCCTGTCATCCTCCTGTTTCCCTTCCCTCCCATCCCTCCCGCCTCCCTCTCCTCCTCCTCTCCCCGTCCTCCCCTCCGTCCTTCACCCCTCCTCCTTCTTCTCCGCCTCCCGCCTCCCATCCCTCCTCCTCCTCCTCCTCATCATCATCATCATCATCCTTCTCCCCCTCCCCCCTCCCCTCCCCTCCCTCCTTCCCCTGTGCTCCCCATACCCTCCCCCCGCCCTCCTGGGAGGGGCCCAGCGGCTAGGGCGTAGCCACCTCCGCCCCAAGACGACGCTTGTGCCCGGCGGCGCTCCCCGTGAGGTCTGCTCGGTGCCTCGCTGCTCCTGCCCTTCTTCTACATTCCCATGTCGCTGGGGTACCAGGACGCGGCACGGGAAACGGAGGACGAAGGTGGGGGGAGGAGGGAGGGAGGGGGATGGAGGGAAGGAGGAGGGAGGGATGGAGGGAGGGAGAGAGGGAGAGGAGGGAGAGGGGGCAGGAGGAGTGGGAGGCGGTCAGACTCTGAAGGAGGGCGCTTCGAACCCCACTCCGTGAGGCACAAGTGCGGAGGCGGCATGGATTCCAGGCAAGAAAGGTAGGTTCCCTGCTCAGCGGGAGAGAGGGCGTAAAACGTGGAAAGCCGCGTCGCGCT
Source organism: Prorocentrum cordatum (assembly GCA_963575745.1). Classification (NCBI taxonomy): domain Eukaryota; class Dinophyceae; order Prorocentrales; family Prorocentraceae; genus Prorocentrum; species Prorocentrum cordatum. The sequence goes on from CAUYUJ010004447.1 coordinate 268,192, forward strand.
CCAGGAGCGCTGCGAAGACCCTCGCCGACGGGCCTTGGCCCATTCGAGCCATACGGTCGCGCGGTTCCCAGACATCCCTGCGGCGGCTCGGCGGCGGGGACCGGCCTGCGAGGCGAGCGGAGCATTGGGGCGCAGCATGCCGCCCAGCAGGGCGTCCCGCTGGGCAGGGCGTCCGGCGTCCTGCTTGGGCGCGCGATGCTTGCGGAGGAGGCAGGGGGCCCAGATCTGGGCCAGCTGGTCCGCGGCGCTGCGCAGTAAGACAGAATGACAGCAAGGCGGAGGCCACTGCGCTGTAGGCTCAGTTCTCGGTGGGCTCGACGCGCCAGGTGGGGACAATCACCGCGAAGGCGGCTCGGCAGGCGCTGACGAGCGACAGGGGAAACACTGTAAATCAGCTCATGCACGGCGCTGGTGGCACAGGGTAGGAAGGCCACGCAGTAGGCCTCAGCCTCAACGGAGACGTGGCAATGGCGGCGCAGAGTGGGAAGGCCGCACAATAGGAGCGGCCCGACGCCTCGCGCGTAGGCAGCAGCTTCCCAGGGCGCCCCTTCGTCGGAGGAGTCGACTCGGGTGGCGGAAAAGCTGACCAAGGAAGCTCGGCGGAGGAGGGGCCGCCGAGCTCGACTCCACCGAGCGCGCGGTGGATCTTCTGCGCGAGTGGCAGAGGTCATACGTACCAGGGCCCACCTCTCGATCCGATCGACCCGTTTAGACATCAATTTCAGCCGTCCCGACTCGATCCCGATGTTTTGGCAATCCGATGCGTCCCGACGGTCGCATGGCGCTGCTGCGCATCCTGGCGAGGCCGATCCGATTCGGTTCCGACCTTGGTGCCATGCGGCCTCTGGGAGGCCTCAAGGGGACCTCTGGGGTCCCAGGGCCGCCTTGAGTTACCGAGCTCTCCTGGAGATGTTCGCTGAATCATTTCGGAGTCGTTTGGGCGGGTCGTTGAACGGGCTGAGAGCCTTCTTTGGCTGGTCTTGGGCTATTTTGGGCGACTCGCGGGATGTTTGGGAGCTGTCTTGGGGACTTGTGGGAATATCAGAGCCTTCCCAAGGCCACGTTTAGTTGAAAAACATAGGAAATACAAGGCACCGAAGCCTTTTAGGCGGTCAATGTTTTGTTCCTAACCATCCTGTGGTGTTGGGTCCTCGTTTTGAAGACACGGTGCCCCGCGTTCCTCTCCTCTCCTCCTCCACTCCTCCCTCTCCCTCCTCCCTCCTCCCCCTCCTCCTTCCTCCCTGCGTTTCACCCGCCCAGTACAACGTTTCGTGGCCCCATAGGGAGCTCCACCGAAGGCCCCAGTGGCAGGGTTCGCATGGCGGCCCCGCCCCATTGTGGCGCACTCCTTACACGGTTCGTGGCCCCATAGGGAGCACCACCGAAGGCCCCGGTGGCAGGGTTCGCATGGCGGCCCCGCCCCATTTGGGCGCATCCCTCACACGGTTCGTGCCTCCATAGGGAGCTCCACCGAAGTCCCCAGTGGCAGGGTTCGCATGGCGAACACGCATTTTGGCGCACCTCTCACACGGTTCGTGGCCCCATAGGGGGCTCCACCGAAGGCCCCAGTGGCAGGGTTCGTATGGCGGCCCGGCACTATTTTTTTGCACCCCTTACACGGTTCGTGGCCCCATAGGGAGCTCCGCCGGAGGCCCCAGTGGCAGGGTTCGCATGGTGGCCCCGCCCCATTTTGGCGCACCCCTCACACGGTTCGTGACCCCATAGGGAGCTCCACCGAAGGCTCCAGTGGCAGGGTTCGCGTGGCGGCCCCGCCCCCTTTTGGCGCACCCTTCACACGGTTCGTGGCCCCACAGGGAGCTCCACCGAAAGCCCCAGTGGCAGGGTTCGCATGGCGGCCCAGCCCCATTGTGGCGCACCTTTCACACGGTTCGTGGCCCCATAGGGAGCTCCACCGAAGGCCCCAGTGGCAGGGTTCGCATGGCGGCCCAGCCCCATTTGGGCGCACCTCTCACACGGTTCGTGGCCCCATAGGGGGCTCCACCGAAGGCTCCAGTGGCAGGGTTCGCATGGCGGCCCCGCCTCATTTTGGCGCACCTCTCACACGGTTCGTGGCCCCGTTGGGAATTCCCCTTGCTTCGTCCCACTTGCTCTGCGATTCTCGCACTTGCGTAGGGTTGGGTCCTTCGCCAGGATAGTTCTCCTCTCAGGATTTTGTCGGCAGGTATGGGCCAGTGTGGCCGGCTTTCGAGGCCGTGTGGGAGATCCTTTGATGCAGCATTAACTTGTCTTCGTGGGCAAAGTCTGGAGGGGAGTAAGCGTCCCATGGGGGGAGCTGTCCTTCAGTATTCGAAACCCTATCCGACAGCTATCGGGCATCCTGGCGCGCCCCAAAGCACCGATTGCACCTTGGCGGGTTTAGGGAGGGGGGGGGAGAGACAGGCACAGAGAGAGAGATAGAGCGAGTGCGAGCGAGCGATCATATGGAATAGCATCATACACACGTATATATATATATACACACCACAATCATATATATACATATATATATATATACATATGTATATATGTATGTATGTGTGCACATGTATAATTGGAACGGGAGAGATAGATAGGGATGACGAAGTTCCGCGATGGACACATCTTGAGACGTACAGATCTAGATGGGGAGGGCGCGATCTATACATATACGTAGAGAGAGAGAGAGAGAGAGATGGAGAAACGCAACAACACGTACAGAAACGATGGGCACATACATTTACGCAGGGGGGGGCAGAGAGTGTGAGAGAGAGAGAAGTAGAGAAACACAAGCATAGCGAGGGAGAGAGAGAGAGAGAGAGATGCGGAGACAGAGACACAGATAGAGCCAGAGGCAGAGGCAGGCGCAGAGGCAGAGACAGAAGCAGAGACTGAGGGGGACCAGGGGGGAGGGAGGGAGGGAGTGAGGGAGAGAGGAGTGATGAGAGATGAGAGGGTATGACAGGGTAGCTGGGGGAATAGCAGGACGATGCGGCTGGAGCGAGGAGGACGATGAGAGAGCAGGAGGACGAAGAAGCAACTGGGCCCCCGTCGCTGGCCCTGGGTCGTTGCTGCCATTATGTACCAGGAGAGCATGACCTCGTCCTTGGGCAAGGGGATCTATTTCGTGGTCTCCATCCTGGCCCTGTCCTCTCTGAACCTGGGCCGCACAATAGGTTTCGCGGGCCCTCAGGGGTGGGGGGCAGGGGGGAGGAAGAGGACGACGTCGACAAGGAGAAACATCAGCAGGAGGATAGGAAAGAGGGCAACTGACATCGTGTTTTAATGTGCCCCTCAGATATCTGTGCAACCCGCGACATGTGGCTCAAGTAATTGTAGCCACCACCAGGCGGTGTGGCATAGTTTTGTACTTAGTCCTCAGTACCACCGTTGTGCTAACATTGGAGCTCCGTCCTGTACCGCGCACTGTAAAACAGAGCTCCGTCGTCAGTACCACCCTTGTGCCAAATTCGCAAAGCAGCGGAGTGAGGTTACGGCAGCGAGAGCGGGCGCAGCAAGACCCACCATTCGACAAACAATGGGCAGAACACAGTCTTGGGTCTAACTGGTTTCACCGCGTATAACCTCTGTGACTGCGGGCTTACCAGAGCTGGCCTACAGGCTAACCATGACGCGATGACGAACTATTTTCAATAACGATACCAAATGGGCAACCAAACTTTGCCCAGCGAACACGCGATTTCACGAAGGAAGATGTTTGGACCATCTAGTACGGACGTTCTTGCGCATCCCTATTCGTGAAACAATTACGGTATGGAAAACGCGCAGGTGAACGCGCGAGTGGCCGAGGAAACGACGAACACCAATGCGACACTCGCGCCCTCATATTCTGAATGATGGTTGTTGGCAGAAGCGAAACGTGTCAAAGGCCCGGAAGCGAATCAAAGGCGACTCAATCGTTGAAAAGCCTCAGCGGAGACGAGGCGACCTTTCGAGAGCGGAATCACAGATTCTTGCACGCCCTGGCAGAAGTCAGCACTGGGCATCGTGAGGCCCTCTGAGAGTCAGTGTTTGACCAATGGACAGGGTTGTGTCAGATTCGAGCGAAGAAGGTGACGCCATAAGTAGGCCGAATGGAATCACGGCGTCGAAGTACAACAATGCATCGCCAGAGAAGCAGCGAAAAAATTAGATGAACGTGACGATGAGTGTGCTGCGGACGAGGATGAATCAATAGTATTGATGAGGACCCCTGGCGCGTCCTATCCCAAGAGCTAGCGAGCGCTAAGGCACGGGACAAGCTACGCGGCCTTTAGGCAGGCGAAGGATTGGTTGCACGCACGAGAGATTTAACAAGTGGTATTCGGCAATAGTGGGAGTGACCCAATCGGCCAAGATGAGCTGATCCATGAAACCCGACAAGCCCAAGAAGGTCAGTGCCACTTCATCTCAACTCGGGCAGTGGGGCGCCCTCGTGGAGAAACTGGAACATGCGTCAACTCGCGCGTGCTGTCTGCGCCGTTGACTATCACAGTGTTGAAACATGACAGAATGACCGGCGCTGGGGCGCGGCTTGATAGCCGGCAGCAGGACTGTGTCAAGTCACCCGATCGTCAACAAACCAGCTATGCCACAAGCCGCAATTGCGATGCGACGGCTGGGTTAGGAAAAAACGATTGGACGCTTGCGCAAAGAACAGCGATGCAATGGGCATCGGGAGAGTGGACTAATGGAATATGGCCACGTCTCATTGGTTTTCGGGTGGTGTTGCCATGGGTGCGATGATGGAGATGGCAATGCGAAGCCCATGGGCAAAGATGGCTACCTGGGTTGGGGCGACAGCCTAGGTTGGGGCGAACAGGACGTAGATGCACCCCATGCAGGCAAGGACGAAGTGCACGCGATGCGGTAAAGTGTAGGAAAAGGGCCACGCCGCGACAGGCAGCAGAGTCAAAGGCCACGGCAAGTACATCAGCAAAGGAAGGGCACCCCGGCTGGCAGACAGGATGCAACGAGGGCAATTGCGGTAACTGCGTGGGGGCTGGTAAGCAATCGGGGGAAACAGGCGGCGGACTCGGCGGCAAGGTCTGCGCGCCCATCAGCGAACGTGACTTCTACAAGCGCGGCCAAAAGGGCCGCGTCGCGGCCGACGAAGCCGGGCAATCGAGCAATATGCAGGGGACATACAGCCATGGGCACCTTGTGCCAGGGATGGCCCCGGATGTTACGCCGCTGCCCGGGAGTGCCCCGGTCCGCCCAGTGCGCGCTAGGAAATGACAGCCGGGATAAAGGAGAAACGGGCGCGTGAAGTTAGACATCGCTCCACGTGTAGAGGAACGAAGTGCCGTCTCTTATATCCGTGGTGTCCAGAGGCTTTTTTTTAAAACGACGCGGAGCTTGCGGTGCTCGCTGTCGATTCGGGGGCGCATGGCGCGGTTGGGCCGCTGACGGTTGGCGCGCGCCCTCCAGCGGAATGCGCGGAGGTTTCGAACGGCGACCGTCGCTGCCGCGGCGCGCCAGGGGTCGCCGTGCTTGTTCGTGAGCAAGGAGGAAAGGCGGCGCAAAGTTAAGCAGGTGACGAGGTCGCGATGCCCATGCAAGTAGCCGGCGTAAAGGAAGGGGAGCAGATCGCAAGATCGTCTTCGTCGGCATGTGCGCGGCCAGCCATGCAGTTGCGCGGGGCGCGAAGCCTCGGGTAGGAAACGACTATTTATTAACGCGGTGGGACATTTAAATTCACCGTTCGAGCCCCGTGAGGGAAAGGAAGATGAGCCGTTGCAACCTGTGGGCGAGGCAAGCAGTTGGGCCGATTTCCAGAGGCAGGGGTTCTTCGTCAGCTTGAAGGCCGCTTGAAGTAGCTCCACCGCCTGGAACGATCATGGGGGCATCAAGACCAGAACATGAGAACTGCGATCGTGGACCAAAGAGCTCGCGCAGGAATTCATACTCTCGGGCAATGATCGTGAGATGTACCATCACAGTTAAGCGACTGTCAGGACGTCCATCGGTTGGAACGGGCGCTCTCTCGAGAGGCCCGCCGTGACCTGGTGCTGCGCGACCCGCTCTGTTGCCGGGTTCCAGCCTCGCGGTTTCCGCGGCCTTTCTCGCCGTTGAGGCGAACAGGATGCCTTCCCTAATGCATTGGCGCGCGGTCTCAAGGACGACGGCGTCCTCTGGCTGGCCCAGCTGCCAGCAAGGTGTTCACGCATGCGGGCCACTGACCAGATTTGGGCTGTGGCCCCCTGCTCGGGAGGCGCCGGGGGTGTGACCGCGAGTGGGTCGCGCCGAATTTGCCTGGCCCGCGCCGCCCAGGCTACATTTGCGGGCGGGCAGTCTGAAGGCGCGACGGCGTCGCGCACGCGACGACGAAAACAGGTTTTCATTGGATAACGTCAAGGCCAGGCTGGGAGTCCAGTCCGGCAGTGTCAAGGAGACTAACAGTCTGGATACCTAACTATGTCTTGATGGCCTGTGACCGCCGCCGGATGATAGAGCAGTTGGCTAACCGCCAACGCGAAAGCATACAGGGGGCCAAGGTCTGCGGTAGGGGCGCGAGACTGCGGCCAAGCTCGAGGAGGCCCAGGTGGGCGAGCATGCGAGACCAGTTGTATGTCCTTCATTTCTCTTCAAGGCCTGTCGTGTTTGTAACCAATGCAGTTGTTCAGCAGTTCGCTATGGTGCACATGGCAGCTGCGACGAGTATTAATAGAGCCGATATCCCGCCATCACCAACATCGCCTTTTGCGCTGCCATGCTGCATCTGCTCTGCTAATTCATTGGTGCCTCTTACCTGTCGCGTGTGCGCACTCAGAGCAGCGTGCGTTTGTCTACGTTTTTGGTCTCGGCATTGTCACATGTCTGTCGCTCGTTATGTGACAGTTCTTGTGCCGTTGAGTCTGATCCAGTTTCTGCTTGTGGCGCGCGAGTCATCGTAAGTGACCCGGATCGGGCCATCAGGTCGAGAGGTGGTGTTTCAACGCGGTTTTTGCAGGTAAGTGTGCAAGACGTGAGATTTGTTTCGTGGAGTTGTAATCGTCGTCAGGCGGTGCGACGTAACTTTGCAATTTCGCGTCCGCCGTCCCCTTGTAGAACAGAGCTCAATCCACGTTGCCGCCAATCTGTTAAATTTGCAGGGCGACGGGGGCGAGGACTTGCACGAGGGCGCAACGTTAGACGCAAGTGTCACTGGGGGGGGGGAGAAGGCCAGGCAAGACGCGCATGCCCAGATCCACCTTTTTGCCGCCTCCTCCTCGTCCCCGTCTGATTGCACCATAATCCGCGGCCCAAGATGCGAGGGGACCAGCGATGAGGGCAGCGACATCTGACTACTCAGGGGGTGCTTGCAACCCCTTGTAGCGTGCTGTGCGCGTAATAAGTGCGAGCTGCAAAGCATTTCGATTCTCCACGCTCTTCAGGCTCACCCCCGCCACATCAGCCGAGTAAAGAGCGTGTGTGTGGGGGGGGGGGGGGGGGGGGGGGGGGGGCGCCACGGAGGGGCGCAATGCTGGCGCGCGCGGGGGAAGGTGGTGGTGGACGAGCCACACCAGCGCCCAGCAAAAGCAGTGACTCCTTTGGCGAGGGGCACTGCGATCGCCTCAGTTCGCAAACCCACGACATATTCCATCTCCAGCAACCTTTTCTCGCACACTGTCTGGAACTCTTCCGCCTTCATTCAGAAAGTGTCCATCATGCCGGCAAACACGCGATAGAATTCAGCATTCTTCATCCACAGGTTATCGACCGATTCGCCTTTTTCCTAAAATTCTTGGGCTCCCTGGAGGACCGCGACTCGCACGGCGCACTTCGCTTCGAAGATCCTCGAATTCTCAACTGACGCGTTCTCCTGTTCCTTCGTTCGAAATCTCTTTGAAGGTCCGCCAATTTCACCAATGCCGTCGCCTTCTCCTCGGCTATGCTCTGGTCCTTCACCTCCATGACGTGGTTTCCCTTGGAAGCGCCTACCACGGCGCCCCACACTTCGGGCCAGCAGCGCCACGTTCGGGTAGGCCTTCGCCTTGCGGCACCGGCCAGCTTGCCCACGCGCAAGGCCAGGGCAGCCTCGCCCCTCACCCAGTTGAGCTCAGGGAGGCCAAGACGCTGCGCCCTGCCCAAACAGCGCTGGGCGTTCACTGGGAACCTCTCCTGCTACATTCTTGCCGACACGCTGCAGAAGCCCCGCGCCAGCGCCTCCTCGCCGGCCGCCGAGGCTGCCCTTGAGCAGGCACCCGCAGCAACCCGCAACCAAGGCCTCCAACACTCTTTGGCCGCCGCCCCGCCCGGCGCAGCTGGCCATCCGAGGCATTTACCAGCTCCGCCAGTCGCGCCCAGGGGTCCCTCGGCAAGGAGGAGGAAATCAGACACGGTGCAGAGGAATTGAGAAGGGGAGACAGGAGAGGAGAGGAGGGGATGCGAGGGGGTCGTCTGCACTCGTTGCGCGGCTGGACACCAGCCTCCATGAGCAGAAGGAGGTGGGGGAGGAGGATGAGGACGAGGGGGAGGAACGAATACGACAGCGACCAGCTTCCCAGAAGGGTCAGAGAGGCGGAGGAGGAGGCGACGGAGGAGGAGGAGCAGGAGGAGGAGGCGAAGGAGGATGATGATGAGGAGGAGGAGGAGAAGGAGAAGGAGGAGGAAGAGGAGGAGGAGGAGGAGGAGGAGGACGATTGATTGAATCGCTTCGCCCATTCCGTCGGCATATAGGGAATTATGTACTCTTGCTTATGGGGGCTCTCTCGGGAGGCTTCTTGGTGGCCGCTGGGGGAGTCTTGATCGCGTCGCGGGCCGTCTGGAAGCGTTTTGCCTGTGGGGACTCTTTCGGGAGGCCTCTTGGTGACCTCTTGGGGACTCTTAAACGTGTCGGGTCGTTGGCACCTGCTTGCGTGCTCGGAGGGACATTTGGGGGGCCTCCTGTAGCCGCTTGAGGGCCTCGTGGGGGCCTCCTGAGGGCCCGTTGGGGGGCTCTTGGGGCCTCTTAGGGGCCTCTTGGGTGCTCCTGGGGGCTTCTTAGGGCCGAGGGCTCGAAATGTTGTTTCGTGTTGACCTCTCTTGGGGCGTTCTTGGGGCCTTCTTGGGCCGTTTTGGAGGCCTCTTGGGCCGTCTTGGAGCCCTCTTGGGGCGGTTTTGGGGGCCTCTTGGGCCGTCTTGGGGCGTTGGGAAGCCGAAAAGGTGAAAGCGCCACAATATGGCCAACATCTTAGGAAAACAACACAATGGTGTTTGCCTCCTGGGGCCCTCTTGAGAGTGCTCTTGGAGGCCTCTTGGGCCGTCTGGGGGCCATCTTGGGCGTCCTGAAGCGACCTTGTGGCATCTCGGAGCTCTTGTGGCATCTTGAGGGGCTCTTGGCGGCCTCTTGGCCTTTCTTGGGGCTCTCTGGACGGCCTCGAGGGCGGCGCCCAGGATGAAAACCATCTTCGAGTCGCCCGGGACCTGCCTGGGGTACTTTTCGTCCTGGGACTCCAAGGGGCCGCCCTGCGCGCGCGAAGTAGAATTATTGTAAAGCAGTTACTAGAGATCCTAGCACGCCTCTGGCCCGTTGAGCTGGCGAAGTTGCGCGTGGGCTGACGTCTAGCCTCAGCTCCCACGGTAAGAGACGCCGACGAGCGACGAAGGGCCGGAAGGGACCAAAACGGGACGAGGGACGGAAACCCAGGACCCAGACAGAGCCGACCGAAAGCATCGACCGAACACACAGGACCGAAAATATCAAGGGCCATCAGTTGCCGCGCAGTGCGCTACAGCATTCGCATCTCAACAGTCCCAGTAAGCGTTCTGACGGCATTTGCGGCAGGTGACCGCACGTCTTGCGTTGGAGGACCACTTTAGCAAGGCACACGCACGACACGGTCGGGCGCGTACTTCAGGAAGACTATGAAGGTGCTTGGCAGGAATAGCGCCGCCATGGAGAACAGGCTTCATGGCAACGTGACCACGTACAGGTTCTTGCACAGCTCCTTTTATCACATATCAGCCAGGCACTGGCGATCGCCTGGCGCGCAGACCACCAGGGCGCTCCATGTACCACATGACGTCCATCATTTTGAGATTTGCTGTCGGGATGCTCGCGACCACCACCATCCAGAAGCTCATGACGAGCAGGCTGCGCAGGTCCACCATCGTGAGGGAGACCAGGATGCTCTGGAAGCAGGCGCCCTTCACTATCAGGTAGAACTGGAGCCCCGCGATGACCACAATTGGCATCCTCAGGAAAAGTTCGACGATCACCAGCTGCAAGACGTTCACAAGCTCGGGGGCTTCTTTGTCAAGAAGCAGTGGAGCGCGACCATCGGGATGAACGGGACCACCGCCGTCAAGCGCAGGGACGCCGCCGTGATGAAGGTCAGGAGGCTCTGGAAGCGTACGACCCTCGCGGTCAGGTAGATCTGGAGCTCCAGGAAGACCACATTTTGCAACATCAGGCAAGGCTCGGTGATCACCATCTCCAAGGAGTTCACAAGTGTGATCTCATTGATCAGGTAGCTCAGGGGCACGTTCGTCAGGTGGCGGTGGAGCACGACCATCGGGTAGAACAGGACCACCGCCTTCAAGAAGGCCAGGATGAGCAGGGAACCCACGGTCACCTTCAGCAGGAACATCGACAGGTTATACATCAGGTAGCTAGCTCAGGGGTATTTTCGTCAGGTGGTGGAGCACGACCATCGGGATGAGCCGGACCATCGCCTTCGAGAAGGTCATGATGAGCAGGTTCACGGCCACCATCGGAAGATCGCAATGTTGCGTGAGCACACAAGCGTCGTCGGGATGTAGAACATGAGCCCTGGGATGGCCACAGTTGGCACCATTACGCTCAGCAGGCTGGTCGCCTGCACGAACGATGTGGGCACGAAATGATCAGGAAGATCTTCAGCACGAAACTCATGATAATGAGCAGGCCGTAGATCAGGTAGTAGACCAGGCGACGCAGGTCCAGATGCGTCAGGAAGACCACTGGCAGCAGGAAGGTCACCAGCAGGACACCTGGAGGGGCACGGCCCCAAATAGAGGCTGGAGCGGAACTCCTCCAAGCTTCGCCATTGCAAAGCACGTGGGCACATGGGAGGCGACGGAGAGTGCCGCGACCAGCTGGCTCCCGCGCAGTCCTCTTCAGCGTGACGAAGTAGGTCTTCATCGCCAGCCCCGACGAGCTTGGCGGCCTTCGGGGCTGACCCCATGGCTGGACAGTGGCCGCCGAGGAGGACGGATATTGTCGAGTGCATCGCAAGGCCATGCCGAAAGAGTGCCACTCGGTGGGTGAGCGCGGCGCCGCGACTGTCCCCGTGCTCCTTACGAAATTCTCGACGTCGCCGCCGCGCCAACGCACGCGCTGAGGCAGCTGCCCATTGCTGCTTGGCGGCAGGGCCGGCATCCATCGCGGCCGCTTGCGCGACTCCGCCCGATCCAGGCGCGCTGGCGAGGGCCTCACGAAGTGCGGATGACTTGAGCCAAAGTGGCCAGAAACGATGATTTTTTGGACGCTCGACCTCTGCTTGACCCCCATCGAGTGGGGACCACCTCTCCTCACAGCACAGTCCAAGGAGAGGGCAAACACTGTACGTTCTTCTCCCTCTTGATCTGCTGTGGGTGTCGGCCCTGGGCCACATAATTCCAGGCCGTAAGACCTGCGCCTGTCTTCTTCCAAGCGCAGAGTTCACCCAGCTTCTTGACGCGGCCGCCTGCGCTGTAAAAGCCGCATCGACGGCAGATACAGAGGAAAGAGCCGCTCTCGCAATCCAACACAGCACATTGGTGGTTGAACTGCTCCAAGAGACTCGGGCAAAGGCGAGGAGGCACGACGCAGTGGCCAGGCGCTGGACGCGCATGGCCACGCTTGCCCCTCAAACATGTGCCACACTACCAAAACTCCCCAGTCCAGCTCCACTCGTGGGGCGTCTTAGACGCCTGAGCGGATTGAACCTGGGGCTCGATGAATTGCACACCTGTTAAATCAAGACGCGGCCAGCGCGGCAAGATCTTGGCTGCCAAGGGGACGACAGCCTTCGAAATCTTCATCTCGCGCTCGACGCGAGACAGAACATCAGGGTTGGCCTGGGGATGGACACCAGCACCCTGCTTCGCAGAAAGGTCTGCGTGAAAATGTCCAGTCCTCCGCCAAGCCTCCTGAGCAGAAATTCCTTCTTCATCTACAGCTTCGTGCGCGACGACTTTTACCGGGCCCTGGAGGCGGGGGCCCGCGCCCGCAAAGGCTTCCAGGACCGAGCCCGCGCAGGCCCGTTGCCCCCCCCCCAGGCGGCCCCTAGGCGCCCTGGAGTTCACCGAGACAACCGACGCACAATCAGAGAAAATCGACGCGGGCCCATCTAAGTTGACACCATCAGCAGCTAGTGACGAAAATTCACTTGCCTGAGACGACCGCGGCAAGTGAGACCAGACGGGCCCAGAAACTCTGGCCAGAAGATGGCCCTGATCTGACATGAGCACAAAGGCCCAGCCGGCCCTGGACAATTCACGAATTTTTGATTGAAAGCAACTGCCGCCCAGGAAAAGGTTACCTTCAAATCGAATATTCTCGGGCCCAGGGAATTCCAAACCTGAATCCTGGAAACCTTCCTGGAAGAACTCCATCTTTGCAGCGTCCATGCCCTGCTGACTGACTGGCGGCGACGCGTAGTCTCCAGGATGCGCAAAGGCACCAGTCAAGAAGTTCACGAGGTCCCCTGGGTTCTGGTCACAAGCTTCCCTGGCCCATGAAATAACCTCCGCATCCACGAGCTCATCCCGTTCCTCCTTGCACACTTCACACTCCCATAATCTGTGAAAAACAGAGTCCACCTTAGCATCACAAAGCGGGCGCAGAGGGCTCACTTGGTAGCCATATCTTAGTGCACGGGAGTTGGTCCACAAGGCGTTGCAAGTGAGGGCTCGCACGGAGCCTTCTTCCCCAAGCCGTGAGTTTTTTCGAGCGGAGCCCAGCCGTGGCGACATCGAAGCACGGGCGATTCGATCCATCAATGTCGGGGGGTTTCCGATCGGGGGCCAACCCCACGGTCGCAGGCTCATCTGGGCTTTGGACAGGCTCTAGCGTAAGAACTCCAACGCCACAAAGGAAGTCGCCGTCCACCAGCTTGCCGTAAGCCGCTCTCTCGAGCTGGCGCAGCACTGCCTGGTGCAGCAGAACCTTGAAAAGAGCTGGCGAGAGTTGCGTACAGGAGAGCTCTCGCCCCATGTCGTCGATAAAAGCCGCCATGCTCCTCGTGTCCCATCCGATCCTCCGAAGACTCATGAACATGGCACTCATCGGTCCCGAGACACTCCTCCAAGCGATAGCTTGCTGACGACTGACAAACACACTTTCCCAGGAAGCACGTAAAGTAGCCCAGTCCAGAGTTCCAGGAAAAGCGTTAGTCCTGAGAAGCCAGACCTCTTTCACATAGCCCAACACTGGGGCGGCCGAGCCGTGCTACACAGGGCCCCCCCTCGAGAAGCGACAGAACCGTCGACGATCTACGGGCGGCATCGGGCTTGATGGAACTGGCGGCCACTCGCCGAAGACTGTGCACCTCACCATCCGTAAGGCCCTGGACTTCACAACCGTAAATAACCCAGGCATCGGACCTGAAGTGAGCGCCTTGACAGCTTTCCGCCCAAAGTGAGATCGATGCCGCTTCAAACGCTTAGCTTTGCGCTGCATCTTGATTTTTCTCTCTCTCTCTCTCTCTCTCTACGTTTCCTCATCATCCCTTTGCCCGTCCTGAAACTCTTGCCAGCCGCGTCGTCGCAGCCGAGGTTGATGGCGGGGGTGTCCAGCACACCGAAAGGGCCCAGATCAGCCTCCAGCTGCCGGCCCAAGGCGTCACAGGAGCACACCGAGGCAACCTTGCCGAGAGCCACGAAGCCCCCTGACATCTGCCTGATGCCCGCCAGAAGCAGAGAGGCCATGTTCAGGATGGTAGGTCTAACATAAGACCTAGCGCCAATCGCCGAGATGCTAGCGTCGTCGATATAGGCGCCGAAGGATGAATATTCCGATGTCACCCGATCGACGCCGCGCAGGCTGAGCGAACGAGGGGCCGCGTCGAAGGCGTCGAGGGCATGGACTCGAATGAGGGTAGTGGCCATGCTGCAACCCGCGATAATGCCATGAGTGGCCCTCAGAGGGCCAGCGATGATTCCAGAGAGGCAGATATATCGGGCCGACTTGTGCGCCGCCAGACACATATGAAAGACCCCCAAAGGAAATTGATGCCTACGGCCTCTGAGCCCCAAAGCCTCAAGGTCTATCAGCTCATAGTACTTGCGCATGTCCCACAGCACAGTGGCCGAGAAAGCACCTCGCCTGACACCAGCTTCCGACCTAAAGGCCTGGCGCCACACACAATACATAGCCCCTCTGTGCCATCCAGCGGCCCAGTAGCCCCTGGAAAAGCGCGTTTCCCAGGCCTCCGCCAGGGGTCTACGAGCCCGCCCCCCAGAGGCGGCACGCCGAAGGGAAAATGCCTATCGGCCGAAATCCCCCTTTCTCTTTGGCCAATAAGGCCACCATAACGGCCGAAAGCTGGGTCGGAAGAATGCCCGAGCGCTCAGCAAGCGAGAGGATCAAGCTGAGCACTTCCAAACTGGCATCACTGAGGTGCTGAAAATGCCTCATGTGAAGACCATCGTAGGACACGGCGCTTCTCTTAGGATACTTCCTGCTCAGCTTCCGAGAATACTCAACCTCCAGAAGGGGGAAGGGGTTCAGAAGGCTTGCACCTGAGCTTCGGAGGAGACACACGGACCTGCCAGAGGCCCGAGTACGTTTTGACCTCAGCGTCGAGCAGCTGCTGGGGATCTGACACAAGCTGACCCTCCGAGGAGAGGGTAGTAGTGGGCTTCCAGCAAAGGGGGTCTTTAATAGCACAATGAGCATTGCGAGCACCCTGGCTGAGTTTCTCCGTCAACCAAGCGTGCCAGTCTTGACCAGCTACCCGCTGGTAATGCTTCGTGCACGCAGTTAGGACCTCTTTCTGACGCGTGAGAAGGGCCTCCAGCCTAGCAAGCCGAGCAGCAAGCTGGTCAGAAGGTCCATCCAAGTCGCTCAGAGAGGGATCTCCAGCAACATACAAGGTGTCGCCCCCTTCCTCGCCACTGCAAGGGGCAGGGGAGGCAACATATTCTGAGGCCAAGTTTTTCAAATAAGCATCCAGCTCAACGTGGGGAGGAAGGTTGAAACACTCCCAGTCCTTGAGCGAGTCCCTGATGTCATGCAACAGAGATTTGTTGTCCTGGTGGGTCAGCTGACAAGGGGCCCACTCAGACTGGAGCAAACCGGCGATCAGCTCGCCGACGGCGCGCCCGATGTCAGCCGGGGCGTGTCCAGCCCAGACCGAAGGTAAAAGTTGAGCAGCAGCACGAAACCTAGAGCAAAACCACCTCATGGCACGGAGCTCTGGGCGCCGCCGAGCTTTGACATCTTTCTGAAGGATCGACTTCCATATAACCTGAGGGTCCTTACCTCTAGTCCCTAAGCAGGGAAGCTCCCCCCCCCCAGCCTCTGACAGAGCTCTATCCTGGGACCTCAGAGCTCTCTCCCCCAACTCCAAGAACATGTGAGCTCTTCCAAAATCCCCTGGGGGCGGCCCCGCACCCGCAGGGGCATCCACTGGGAGAGGGGGGGGGGGCTTGCGGAAACCCAGGGCCTGCAGGCGGCAGAGAGCAGGGTAGATTTCCAGCTCCACCACGAAGTGCGGCGAGAACTCGCTATCTACGCATCGCTGCACTTGCTTCACACCTCTAGCCAAGCCTTCAGAAACGAGGAAATAGTCGTTGTCCGACTGGCGAGCTCCAAAGCAGGTAGGCGCACCCGTCGAAATAAGTTCGCATCTAGCTAACTCCGAGAAGCCCGTATCTCGGAGCTCTGGGGGCTCGAGGTTGAAATCGCCCCCCACCACGGACGAGAGGCCTTCGAGGACCACATGGGAGCCAATAGCCTTATGAAGCTCCAACTGCCTGGCCGCGAGGCCCTCCGTGTCGAACCCGTATACTGAGACGAGCCCAAACTGACCACCCCTTGGGAGATGAGCAACAGCACCCAGAGCGCGGCCACTGTAGATCTGCAGAGGCTGGTGGAGACCCATGAAAGCCCTGGCCAGGATCGCCACGCCTCCTGACGTGCCTCCTTCAGCCGTCCGAACCGCAGGCTCCCACAGGCTCTTCCACTCATGATCGAGACAATATTTCGAATCACGACCAATCGAATCTTGGTCAGCCAGGTGGTGCTTCTGCACCAAGATGACGCAAGGGGCCACTGCCGACGGAAGCCAATCACGAAACGAGCCCCAGCTATTGCAATTTGCCGTGGCGATTACCATTCCGAGAGAGTCTTCGTCTGGCCTGGGCCCTGGGCCTGGGACTCCGGGGCCCGAGAGATAATTATTAAAGTTTGTATTAAAGTTGGCTCCTTCAAAATTGGGCTCCCAACTTTCCCCACTCCGACGAAAAACAACACTCGCGTGAGGTAGAAGACGGGTCAGGCGGGGAGCCGACAAGGGAGCGAGAGGGGATAGGCCCCCCACCTTCAGCAGCCACTCTCCCCGCCCCCACCACCGTTGGAGGCGGGGGGGCGAAAGGACGAATCAGACTTTGAGAGCACCCGTGAAAGCCCGGCACGAAGAGCAGGGTCAGCTCCCGAAGGCCGCGACGGGCCCGAGCCGCCGCCAGAAGAGGCGGCTGGGGCTCCACCGCCAGCCTCAGTAGACGCCCGCTCAGCACCTCCAGGCGCTGCCGCACCAGCTCCTTGACCAGGTTCTGCAGCACCGTCGGCACCTCCAGGGGCCTCGCCCTCCAAGGTCCTCTTCTTCTTCGACAACCGCTTGAGATGCTCCTGGCGCTCACGACGAGCGGCTTCAAGTTGGGGCGACGCGTTGCCGAACAGCTGCTTCGCCATGTCCTTGAGGCCTGCGCGCAACTGAGCCTTGCGCGACTCCAGCTGCTCCTTGTCGTCAGTAGACATCTCGAACTCCTCTGGCAAGTTAGCGCAAAGGTCATCATCAAGTTCGAAGCTGAGCTCCGTGCCCTCCACCAGGTCCCGCAGGCTGATGATCGGGCCAGTCAACTGCTTGGGCTGCGCCGACGGGACCACCTCCAGGCTGATCTGCAACCAGCTCCGAGCACTGCCGCTCGTAGCCGTCCAGCTCGTCAGCCATTTCCGGAATAGAGGCTTCATGCGCCGTGGTCGCCTCCCGCCAGCGCCCCAGCGTCGAGATCTCCTTGCCAAGCGTCTTTTCCACCTGCCTGATCTTGCTCTGGGTCTGCGAGGCACGGGTGTGGAGCGAGGCCTCAGGTTGAGCACGAGCAGGTTGAAGTAGCTTCGCGCGGGCGGACTCGTACTGCTTGGCCAGGTCAGATTGGCCTTGACGAGTGGCAATGGCGGCCAGATGCTGAAGGTCCTCCGCGCAGACACCCTCCGTGTTGATGCCGCCAGTGCTTGGTCCACCACATCCGCCGACGGGGCCAGGAGGAAGCGGAACAACACGAGAATTGCCAGCATCATGAAGACGAGTACCAGCACCATCTTGGGCAGGGCGACGCTGCGGGTCGACCTCCGAGCACGTGGAGCCGTTCCAATGGGCCTTGCAGTGCTTGCAATGCCACACCCAGCCCAGGTTGCGAGCACATCCGCATGAGCCGCACCGCCAGTTCGCATGGCGGTAAGGTGCAGGGCGACTTTGCCAGGGCGCAGGGGCCATGCGCGCGCGCCGAGACAAGCACCGAGCCATTGTGACTCGCGACAGCAATGCCCTTCTGAAGTTCGCTGCCGACAAGCTCATCCAAAATGGCTGGAGCCAGAAGGGCTGGCCAGAAACGAGGAGGAGGAAAATAAGGAGGAGGAGGAGGAGTGTCAATTCAAGATGCATGCATCAGCCATGCTGGATTATTTGTCATGTTCTTGTTCCTCTCTCTTTCTCTCGTATCCCGAGGCTCCTCTTCGTTAGTCCCTACAAGCCCTCCTTCCTACGTCAGGAAGCAGCACCTGTAAAGACCCGCACCCAACGGGCCTGCCATTGAGGCGAGAGCCCCGTTTTGAAAAGGAAGAGTCTTGACTGCTTCAAGCTGGTATGATCATACAGTTGTGAACGCGGTGTCCAGTGGTATCACCGTTTTGAACATGGCCGCCCCCAGTTGCGTAGTGATTGTGCAAGTTTTCGCAAAAGGGTTGATGACGGCTGGGGAGGGCTGAGATCGCAGGAGGAGGATTCGGCGAGATTCGGCGAGCTAGTGAGTGTCCTCGATGCCTTCGCGAGCCCTGCGCAGACACCTGGGCCGCCCTTGGGCCAGATTGAACACGGTTGAACCTTGTAGCTGAGGATGCTGAGTCCCAGCTTCGCGCGTCCTTGCAGTGCAAGCCCGCGCCACTCGCTCACGAGCTGATCCCAGCATTATAGCCGACTACGCTGGCTCTGTTGCACGCACGCTCCCGAGCCTCCTGCGCACGAGCTGATCCCGACTTTGTGTCTGACCGTATGTTTTGCCACTGCCCTCGGCTGGCTCCGACGATCGGCCCAGCGTTGTAGCTGATCATGTTGGGTTCGCATTCTTCACATCCTGCTGCCACTGCCTGCCTTTATCGCACGCCTTGGCACACTCGCTGTACCTATTGACGTCTGTCTCCAGATTCACTTCCGCGAACATGCAGCTGCCACCCTTGCACGCCCTTCTCCCCTCCCTCAACCCTGGTCCCAGCCCAGAGGCGGTGGTCGTGGGGAGGGCCTGGCTCTTTTTCGATTCCTTCCACCCCGGTCCTTTCTTCATGGCAGGGGTCATGGGTTGGACCTGACATGCCTTTCACACAGTCGCTGTAGTGGAGGGCGTCGCTCTGCCTATCCTTCTCGAAGGCTGTGACTCGAGTGTGGTAGTTGGTGAAGTTGGGATCTGCTTAAGCCCGTGTCTGGCCCCCCCCTGCTCTTTCTGTTGCCAGCTCTACTCGCACCCCGTGAGCCGAGTGCTGTCCTGATGACGTTAGGCTCAACTTCGTCCTTCGTTGGCAGTCACTGCCATTTCCACTGCGACCTTCCGTATTCAACGCATCGTTTTCTGCTTTTGGCTTTTGCTTGCCTTGCTCGCACGCCGTGGCCCCGGCGCTGTAGCTGATGACCGTAGGCTCTACGCCGTCCCCCCGCCTGCCTCTATTGCCCGCCCTGTCCGACCGACAGTTTCTGCTGCCACTGCTAATCTGATCGAACACACACACAGACCTCCGCAATGCTGGTGATGACGCCCGTCTGCGCTTTCTTGCGGAAATCCTGGAGTGCTCGGGGCTTCGTGCAGCGTGAACCGTTTGTGGACTCCTGCGGAGAGGTGCTCGCCCTGGATGGGTGGTGCGCAGGTCTCGGGATGGCGGGACGAGGGTTGCGGAGGAAGAGAGGACGAGAGCGGGGATAAGTCCAGGGACTAGGATGGCACCTTGATGAGACCCAGTCCCAGCTGTGTAGCTTCTGACGTTGGGTGCCACCACTCTTTCTGGCCCGCGGCGCCAATGCCATTCTCAAGTCTGCCGTCCACAACTCGGGACCCCACCTGCCCGCGAGGAATGGCTTGTTCCAAGGACAAGTATGAGGAGGGAGAAGAGATGCTGGTTGAGCAGGGGGGAGCAGTGAACGAGAAGTGAAGAACGCGGAACGAGGCACGGGGAAGGCACCAGGAATGATGACCGAGGAGAGAGGAGCGAGGAGGTAAGAGCGAGGAGGTCAGACAAAAGTGGCGGCGGCCAGCCTTCAGCCTCATCACGGAGCTCCCGAGCCCCCATTGGCGCAACTACTTCCTGGTGTGCGGCTCTGAGCTATCTGGGCACGCCTTGCGGCAGCCCCCGCGGGCCACCCGCCAAACCTTTCGTGGCCATGTCGCTCGGTGCTCCTTCCGCTCGCGAAGGGTACTGTTCGCTGACGCATACCGTCAAGGATGGAAAGCCCCCCCCCCTCACGAATCACCCCACTGTGGCGGGTGGGATTAGCGAGGATATTGGCGGGGAGGGCTGACAGGGACGCTTCCCCATCCTCGCCATGCCTGGCCATCTGATCGTCCTTGTCCTGCTACGTTCGCGGCCGCTACTGCTTCCCCCCGGCCCTCACTCTCTCTTGCCCCCCCACCCGCCCGCCTCCCCCCCCTCCCTCGGCCGGCTTGATGTTCGGCTGGCAATGCATGCGCCATCGCGAGCTCCGCGTTTCCAACTGAACATGCGGCCCCTTGGCCATCCTGAAGGGCGCAAGCTGTGAGGGATGCTGACAGTTGGAGAAGCTCACGTCGTTTACCTGCCCGGCGGAGGGCGAAGGGGGGGGCCAGGGGCGCAGCGGGGGCAGGGCGGGAGAAAGGACATGGGGGGGGGGAGGAGAGAGGAGGCAGGCGAGCTGTTTTTTCCCGGTAAGGCCTCCGGCCCAGGGTTCTCTTTCGGGTTGCGGGCCAAAGGCCCTCCACCAGAAGGGTGTCGAGCAGCGGCGCCAGAATTGGACACGTTAAAATAGGCGTGCGGAGGGGGGGGTCTCCAACATGAGTCTCGGCACGCATGCGTTCGGCACGTGTTCTCATGCGTTTCGGGCCACGAGGGGGCCGCAAACGAGGGACCCAAGTTGCAGGTGCCGAATTCTTTACGCCCAACATGTCCCTGGCGCGTGCGCGCGGGTTACGCGTTTTCATTTGTCCACGGAGGCCCTAAGAGGGGACCCAACGTGGGGGTGGCGAATTCTTTATATGGAAAATTGCGTGCGCGGAGGGGGGGGCCAACAGTGGGGGGGGGCCCAACATGCGCCTAGCGTGTGCGCGCGGAGCTTTCGGGCCACGACAGGGCCGTGAGCGAGGGACCATGCTGCAGGGCCCGAATTCTTTACATGTAAAAATACGCGCGCGGAGAGGGGGGGGCCACATGCCCTTGGCGCGTGCGCGCGGGGCACGTGCTTTCACGTGTTCACGGGCCCCAGGGGGACCGACCGAAATTGGGGGGGAGCTAATTCTTTGCACGTAGAATTACGTGCGCGGAGGGGAGGGCCCAACAGAGGGGGGGCCCAACATGCGCCTGTCGTGTGCGTGCGGATCATGTGTTTTCAAGCGTTTCGGGCTACGATTGGCCTTTATGCGTAAAATTATTTGTGCGGAAGGACAGGGGGCCCAAGATGCCCCTGGCGCGTGTGCGCGGGGCACGTGTTTTCGGTTGAGAATCTTTACACGTGAAAATACGTGCGCGTGCGCGGGGGGGCGGGGGTCAGCACGCGCCTAACAGGTGACAGACGTTGCCTTGCAGGATGGGGACGACGACGATGAGGAGCAGGAAGGTGGAGGCCGGAAAATGATGAGAAGGAGGAGGAGGAGGCGGATGAGGCGGAGGAGGAGGAGGGTGGGCGGAGGAGGAGGAGGAGGAGGAGGAATAGGAGGAGGAGGACTAGGAAGCGGAGGAGGAGGACTAGGAAGCGGAGGAGGAGGAGGAGGAGGAGGAGGTGGGAGGAGGGTGGGAGGAGGGTGGGAGGAGGGTGGGAGGAGGGTGGGAGGAGGGTGGGAGGAGGAGGAGGAGGAGGAGGAGGAGGAGGAGGAGGAGGAGGGTCGTTCGGATCGTGCGGATCGAATCGGTTCGCGAAGGCCCCACGGATTCGCGCCGAAGAATCTGAGGCCCCTTCGGGCCGACCCCGAGCCGTGCCAAAATTCCAGGATAGCCCCTAAAGGGGCTGCTTGGTGGTGGGGTGTAACCCTTGCCACATACGAGTTAGCCGGGCCTACCCCCGATCACCCTTTGGGCCCCAGGGTGACGTGGGGAAACCATGCCCGACCACCTGCCACGGGCGTACCTGGCACACCTATGACAGAAAACATAACTGTGGCGGAACACCAGTTTGTGCCCCGCTCTTCGCTCTCGGTCGACAGTGACCCCCCCCCAGTCCAGAGCGGCCCGCGACCAGAGAGTGGAGGCCAGGGGGGGTCGGACGCCTCCAGGGCCTCCCCCCTCGCGCCCTCGGCCGCCCTACGTCGGTTCCCCAGGAGAGTCCAGGGCGGGGTCGGGTGGGTTCGAATTCGTCAAATTCGAGCCCTGCTCAGTGTCGACGATGTCTCTACCTGGGACTCCTACATCGGCCCCGGATTCCAAGATACCCCTAACCAATTTGAATTTCTGAACGTAGGCCTCCCTACACCAAGCGTCGTGGGGTGGGCATTGTACCCGGCCCCCCGCTTAGCGGGTGGATCTGCTACCTGGTTTCCCTCCCACTTCGCGCGGCCGATCGTCTCTCGCTCCTCGTGCGAAGCGAGTGCCTTCACTTTGCACACCGGCACGGTGCGCAGGCTCAGACCGCAGAGCTCGGCGATGGCCTCGAAGACCGGATCCCAGTGTTCCAGGTGCTGCCCGTCTGGCAGTCGACGAAGATCCGCATGGGCGGGTTGCCAACCTTCAGCGCCTGCAGCAGCACAGACAGCTTGGCGCGCAGGATGCTCTGCGTTCACTGCTCCAGGCAGCGGTCCGTAGCACGCGTAGTCCATGTCGTAGCGTTCGCTGTCGGCCTTCAGCTTGATGAAGCTCCAGCCTCCTCGTCGCAAGGGCGCACATCAGAGGAATTATTTACCCACTATTACTTAGAAAAAGGTGTGGGCGAGAAAATACATGGGATGTCCGCCCGGTGCCCCGTCGGACGAGCGGAAATGCGAATGCAGTGGCGCGCGCGGTCGCGCGCGACCCGCCGCTGGTAGTATTGTGAGCGCGCGCGCGTCCGCTCGCATTATCCCCGGCCGTTCGGGGGTGCGCAGTGAATGTCGCTCAGAGGGGCCTCAGGCAGGGGGCCCAGGGGCATCCCCGCTCGAAGTTAGCCCGTCGGCGCGCGCAAAACGCGAGTGCAAGCCTGCAGAAATCCATGCGCTCGATGGCCGCTCGGCGCCCCGAGCGCACAAGGGAACCGATCTGGCCACCCTGATCGCCCTTAGGATCCATACACGGTCCCTTAGACGGCCCCGTGATGCGCCGAGAGGGTTTTTGGAGCGCCCCGGGAGCCGAGCTTTTCCCCGAAATGCGCCCCAGCCGCTTCAAATGAGCCCCGCGAGCTCCAAGAAGGCCGACACTCGCGCCCGAGAGAACGGAAAACGCAGAAACTATGCATTTCAGTGCGGTCGCATTCTGCGGCGTCACTTCCGAGCGCCACTCGTTCTGTGAATATTTTGAGGGTTCCGCGTGCTCCCAGGAGGCCAGGGCGAAAGCTCCAGCGTGTTTTTGGCAGAGAGCGCGAGTTCCCAGGACCTCCCCAAGAGAGAGCCATAGAAACCCGCCAGGAGCGCCCCGCAACGCTTCGCGAGGCACACAGGACATGGTTCCATCCTCCAGTTACGCCTTGAGAGCCCTGCAAGAGATTCGCGAGAGGGCTCCGAGAATGCCGGGGGAGCCCTGGGGCCAAAAACGGCCTGGAGTCATCATGCATGTATTTTTTATAGCCCCGACATGCATGCAAGAGCGACACTTAAGAGGCGCCCGGGAAACATCCAGTTTACCAGGACCCCCCCCAAGGAATTCCGTAAAGGGTTTACCAGTTTCTTACAGTTTTTGTTTCTCCACTCCGTTTCCGGTCCACCGTCTCGTCCTGCCTTAGCCACCTTCAGTACATCAATAGTTGTCGCATTTTTCGTGCGCCAGAAGTGGAGCGGACACCAGGGCATGGGCATGAGACTCCCTTTGTCTACCATCCACTGTTTCTCTTTGTTCTCCCCCTCATGCTTCTCAATGACATTTTTCTCGTCACCGCCCTCCCCTTTTCCAGTTCATTCCGTCATGCCCTGACTCTTTCCTCATGTTTTTTCTCTGCGCTCGTCCCGTCGACTTGCTTCTCTATCTCCTCTCTTCGTTTTCCGCGTCCCCTCTCAGCCTCCTCCCCCTGATCTTGCCAGCTCGTGTGACGTGTCTGCGCCATTGTTTTCCGTCGGTGCTGCGTGTTTGCGTGGGCATCCCGTCTTATTGTTTCGTGACGCGATCCTCCTCCTCCGTTCCCTGCATCGTGTGTCAGCCAAGACGTGCTTTAACCCAGCTTCTGGTCTGGCTGGTTTTCTCGTTGCGAAGGTGGTTGCCCATTTGATCAGAGACGCCCGCGGCGAACCACCGCCGCCCATGCCTTTGAGGGAAGCGCCTCTGTGGCCAAACGTTTGGCCACAAGACGGCCGAAACCATCGGACGATGTATTCCCCCAGCCGCTGTGGAAACCTTTCGGGGACCACCTGGGAGAGGATGGCGGGGGAGATCAGGAGGAGGAGGAAGAGGGGGGTGAGGAGGACGAGGAGGAGGAAGCCGTGGCCATTTTGGCTCAAGGCCGTTTTCGGGACTTCGTCTCGAGGTTCTCCAGGACGCGCCCGCTGCTGGAGTAGGAAGGCATCGCGGCCTCGCTCCATGCAGCAGACTTTCCCCGCGGGGTTGAGGCAATGTTGTCATACCTCTCGAGCTGCCAGTCCCCATGCAGTACTGGTCAGTGCAAGGCGTGCTCTCGCTAGGTTGCCTATCGGCACTGGCATTGCTTGTGTGGTTACAAGTGGCGAACAACTTCGGCCAAACGGGAACGCAGGAGGAGCCAGTCAAGGGGGCGGGCTTCAATTTGGCAGCCGCAGCCGCCCCCGACGCCGACCAACATGCTCCCGAACCGCCCACGGCCGCAGACGGGGAGAACTGGTCCGAACACCACGTTGGATATCAGGCATTTGATCGAGGGGGCGCCACCAGCTTCGCGCCAGATCGCCGAGGCCCGTCCCAAGTACCTCAAACCGCCGAGCTTACCTGTTCAACATCAAGCATTCAAGGCCGACCTGGCGCACCAGATGGAAGTGCTGGGGACCCTCATCCTGGCCATCCGCATGAGCGGTGCGGAGGACGAGGGCTCTCTGGAGGAACTCGTCGTGCATCGCTACGCGGTGGCCAGCCGGGAGCCCATCGGAACACGAGTGAAGGCCATGACGCTGGCGGCCGAGAGTGTGAAACTCGAGATCGCCAGGGTGGAAGAGCGGATCGAGAAGGCCAACAACCAGCGCGATAACCTGAAGCACCAGCTGCAGGGGATGAGCAGGACGCCAGTGGAGAACCATGCCCAGGAGAAGGAGGAAGAGGAGGCCAGGGCCCTAAGGCAGGTGCCCATCGCGCGGCACCGCCCCCGCCGCAGCGGTACGCACCACCGCCGTCGAGCGGGACAGCACCGAGGCAGCCAGCCTCGAGCGGTACCATGCCACCACAGCAGGCGGCCCCGTCACCCTTCGCGCCGACGGTCTCGGGCCCTACCTTCGCGCACCCTTCGCCTGGCCACTTTCCGTCCGCCCCGATGCAGTTCACACCCACCGATGTGCAGAACGTGATGTCCTTCCTCATGCAGCAACATATGCAGCAGCAGACGATGTCAAAGGGCCAGGGGAAGGGCGCATCTCCTGTGCCAGGGCTGGCGACAGGCCCTGGAGGCACGCAGATGCCGCATCGCCCAAGTCCCAGCCCGCCGCCGAAGAGAGAAAGGGACAACTCGCTCCAGCCCCCTCAGGCGAAGCACCAGGCGAAGCGACAGGCGATCCCCTCGCAGGAGGATGCGATGAGCGACGCGGGCTTCAGCGGCCTCATCGCGGGCGCGACCCAGCTGCTGCCCGCGAGCGGCACCTTGGCGCTTGGGACGACGGTGCCTGGCGCGAACCTGACGCCCCTGCCAGCGCGCGAGATCGCCGAGGAGGGGCCAGCGAGCGCGGGCCCCTGTGAGCGTGGCGGAGTCTTTGGCCCAACCCAGATGTGGGGAGCGTCGCCCAGCCAGGAGGGCGAGATCAAACCGCTTGCGACCCGTCTGTTGGCGCCGACCCAACCGATGATGTCACAGCCAGAACAGTTACCAGGGCCAGCCTCATGTGTCACGGGACCATCGGATGCAGAGTTTTGATGGCACCCCTCGAGCTGGGCACCACCGAGTTTGGACAGGAGGGGCTCGCCAGGAGGAAGGGAGCCTTCCGACGATCCGCAGCAGCGCCCAGCCAGTAGCATTACGAACAACCTTCGAGTGAGCAGCGCGATGCCAGCAGCCAGTCCTGTCGCATGCTCTCTGCCACTAGTTTCACAGCCGCCGGCCTTGGGCATGAGGCCAGCGCGAATATCATCCTCCCGCTGCCGGCTAGCAGCCTAGTCCTTGGCAGTTTTATAGTCGTAGTCTTATTGGCCGCATTTTTCTTGACATGCCGAGCTGCCCTCTGGGGGCCACCCCTCCTAAGAGGAAGCGGGCTCCAATACAAGTGCGCTGTTTTTATTCCCCACATCCAAAGTGGGGTTCTTGTTTTCTCTGCACACGCCGCGCAGGATCTCACACCCCCCCTTTCCTCTCTCTCTCTCTCACACACACCATCATCACCATCCTCATCACCATCAACCACCATCATCGGCATCACACGCACACACGCATCATCATTACCATCATCATCACCATCAACCACCATCACCGTCATCACTACTCATCATCATCATCCTCATCAACATCATCGTCACCATCATCACCACTCTATCACCCACTCACTCACTCAATTACTCACACATCCTCAGTAGGCTTCGGAGGCAGTGGTCCTCCGACGGTACGACCACCGCCTCTCTCAACATCATCGTCACCATCACCATCATCATCTCTCGATCACCCACTCACTGGTCACCATCATCATCAGCATCATCATCACTCGCTCATCACTCACTCATCATCAGCACTCACTGACCCATCACTTCGTCATCAATCACTCCCTAGATTGAAAAAGGAGGAAGTATCAGGCGGGAGCCTCGTCGGTGAGTGAATTGCGAGGAAGTCTCAGGCCGGAGCCCCCTCCCTATGGGGCCCGCACTTCATGTTGGTAATCCGAGCGGGTCATCGGAAACGTGTAACTGTCGTCACTTTTGGGCTCCTGAGGCCTGAATATGGAGGAAGTATCCGGCGGGAACCTCGTCTGTGAGCGAATTGTAAGGAAGTCTCAGGCGGGAGCCCCTTCCCTCTGGGGCACGCAGATCATGTTACGAATCCGAGCGGGTCATCCTGAAACCTGTAACTGTCGTCACTTTTGCGCTCCTGAGGTTTGATTACGATGGAAATATCCAGCCGGAGCCTCGTCTGTGAGTAAATTGCGAGGAAGTCTCCGGCGGGAGCCCCCTCCCTATGGGGCCCGCAGATCATGTTACTAATCCGAGGCGCGAGGCGGGTCATCCTGAAACTTGTAACTGTCGTCACTTTTGGGCTCCTGAAGCTTGAATATGGCAGGAGCTCACGTGGCAGAGCTCGGGGGCGCACACTGTGCGCCGCTCGGGGTTCACCCTGACGCATGCGTCCTACCTGACCTCCACGCTGTCGCAGGGCCAGACGCTGCGCAAGGGCGTCACCATCGACTGCGCCAGGGATGAGGACGCTGGCCGCGCGGGCATGTCGGATGAGATGTGGTGGCTGCGCCTCTACGTCATGTTCTCCCGCGCCACGCGCATGCGGAACATGCTGATCCTGCGGCCGCCCGCGCGAGAGTTCCTGGAGCGCGGGCCGCCGGCGTCCCTGCGGAAGGCGCTACAAGAGTTTGACAAGAGAGCGGTGGGCTCCAGGGCTGAGGCGGAGCAGCTCGCGGCAGAGCTGGGCTTCGTGCTGCCACCCGCCTGAGCGCCGCGGCGCGCACCTGGAGGCCCGCGGGCTTGTCCCAACGGCTGGCTCCCGCGCCCTTGCGGCCTGCGAGGTTGTCCCAACGGCCTGGCCCGAAGGGTTGTCCCGACGGTTTCGTGATCTAGCCGTCGGCAAACGCGCGCGTGCTGGCCGACGCGGCGACGGCGCCGAGGAACATCGAGTTGTTTGCCGCGACCAGGGGGAACGGGAGGTGCACATGGAGAAGGGGCAGGAGGATGAGGAGGGAAGGGGCATGGTGGAGGGCGACGACGAGGAGGAGGTGGCGCGAGAGGAGGAGAAGGAGGAGGAGGAGGATGAGGAGGAGGATGGGGAGGAAGAGAAATAGAAGGAGGAATAGAAGGCAGTGCAGAGGGCGAGAGGAGAGGGTGTCCGCCAGGGGGGGAGGAGGAAAGGGCAAAGGGTAAGCTAAACAGATTCTCGTGTGGGGTCCTACCGTCGGAGTAATTTATATATATATATATACCTATACGTACATACATACATCTATATATATATATATATATATATATATATATATATATATATATACATATATATATACACACACCGACAGAGCAGGAACGAGGCCGCCAGCAGTGTGCCTGCGCCCTCCATGGGGGCTCCGGGGCTCACTTTCTTTGTGTTTTTACGGGGGTTCGGCGTTCCAGGGCCTCCGAGGCCGCCAGGAGTGTGCCTGCGCCCTCCATGGGGGCTCCGGGGTTCACTTCCCCTGTGTTTTTAAAAGGGTTTCCGCGTTCCTGGGCCTCGGAGGCCGCCGCCTCCGACCCCCCATGGGGGGACGGGGCGGCCGGGAAGGTCCAAAATAGTCCAGGAGGGCCTCCAGAGGCTCCCAAGACGGCCCAAGCGGGCCCCGAGTCGCCGAAAGACCGCTCCAGGACGCCCAAGATAGGCCCAAGACGGCCCCAGAGGTCCCCAAGGCGCTCCACGACGCTTCAAGACGCTTCTCCAGAGCGCTTCACGAGGCCGAAATCGTCAATTTTACGAAAGTTTTCGAACGATTTTGGCCATCCAGCCTTTTCGGCTGTCCGACGTTCCAAGACGGCTGGCTCAATAGGCCCCCAAGAGCTCCCCAAGACGGCCCAAGAGGGCCCCAAGACGACCCCAGAGTCGCCCAAGACAGCCCAACAGAGCCCCATGACGGCCCCAAGATGCGCCCAAGGGTGGGACCACGACTCCAAAATTCAACCCTCCCGCTTGAAGAGTGCCCCAGGAGGCCCCAAGGAACCCCCAAGAGGCCCCAGGACAAAACAGCCCCGAGGAGGCCCCACAACGGTCCCAAAATGGCGACCGAGAAGATGCGAAACTGCCTTCACGACGTCCCCGACAGGCCAACCACGAGATCCAAACCGACACCCATGAGGCCTCTGACCCACCACCCAGGGCACGGTGGCGGGAGCAGTGAAAGCACTTGTGCACTGCATGTTCCGGCGGGGGCCTTCCGGAACACGCTGCAGGAGGAGGAGGAGGAGGAATATCAGGAGGAGAGAAAGGTGGAGTGGGAGGAGGAGGGGGGGGAGGAGGAGGAGGAAGAGGCCTCCCAGACAGCTCCAAGATAGCCGAAGAGGCTTCCAAGAGGGCCCTGGGCGGCCCACGAGGGCCCCAAGGCGGCGCCTGAGGCGCCCAAGACGGCCCGAGAGGGCCCCAAGACGGCCCCAAGAGAGGCCCAAGAAGGGAAACACGAACCGAGAATCCGAGTTTTCTACCCCGAGAGGTTCTCGGGAAGTCCCAAGAGGCCCCCAATCGGATCCAAGAGGCTCCCAAGAAGCTCCCAAGGGGGCCGACGAGGTTCCAAGAGATCTCGCAAGGTGGCCCCGAGAGGCACAATTCCTTGTTTTACGATTGGGCTTTGACGGGTTTTAATGTTTTCTGCCTTTTGGCACCCCGATGGCTCCAAGACGGCCCAAGAGGTTTCCAATACCCGTCCCATTTAGAGGAAGAGGCCTGCAAGAGGGCCCCAAAACGGCCCGCGATAGCCCCAAGATGGTTCTTGAGGCGCCCAAGACGGCCCGAGAGGGCCCCAAGAGCCCCAAGAGAGGCCCAAGAAGGGGAACGCGACCCAACAGCAGAGCGGTCCCCCCACAAGGCCCACAGGAGGCTGCAAGAGGCCCCCAAGTGGTCCGACGAGGACCCCAAAAGCTTCCCGAGGGCCGAGAAGGCCCGTAGGAGACGTCCAAGAGGCTTGAAAATAGCCCCAGAGTGCCCTCGATGCGTCAAAACTGTTTCCAGGACGCCCCCGAAAAGCTTCCGGATTGCCTCAATCTGGCCGCAGGTGGCCTCAAGTCGGGCCTCCACGCAGCCAAGACGGCCAATGACGGCTTCAGATTGCAGAGCCGATGCCCCAAAAGGGACCTTCAGACGCCCCCCCAAGAAGCATCCAAGAGGTGCCTCCAACAGCCAGTTGACGAAGCAATCGAAACACCCCAGAAGCTCCTCAGATGCCGTCGCGCGCCTGTGCTTGATAGCGTTGTCCAAGATCGTCTAGCGCCCCCCCGGCCTGGGCTAGAACTTGAGCGCGCGCGAAGCGCGCGCGATGGTTCTAGCCCAGGGGCCCGAAAACAGCTGCCCGACCCTCCATGGGAGTACTGGGGCTCATTTTCGTTGTGTTTTTGCAGGGTTTCGACGTCCAGGGCCTCGGAGGCCGCCGCGATGGTCCCGGACATTTTCCAGATCATCGGCGCGGGCTCCAAGACCATTCCGCAGAGGGCTCCAACAGGCTTCAGGGCAGCCCATGAGGGCTCCAAGACGGCTCCAGGAACGACTGCAGGGTCTCATTTTTCTTGTGCTTTCTGCAAGACGGCTCCAGGAAGACTGCATGTCTTATGAGGATGGTTTCCGCCTCTCGCCCCGAGCATCCCAAACTGCCTGAACGGTTCCCACTCGCCTTCCCCAAACCCAGCGCTTGCCCAAGCGCGTTCCGGACGGTCTTCGCCGCAACGCGCTGGAATGATCACGCGCTGCGGTTTCCCATGCCAACGTCCTCGGACGTGGGCGCCCTGTCACGAGCGCGTTCCGGGAAGATGCTCCCGGAACGCGCTGAAAAGATATAGCCACATCTCGGGGACGCTCCCGGCACCGCTGCCCCAGCCCTTCCGGGCAGCCTCCACAGCGCTCTAGGAGGGCCCAAGACGCCCCCCAGGAGCCCCGAGAATGCGAAAGGATGGCCCAAGACGCTCATGAGCAGCCCAAGTCAGCCTTCCGACGGCTCTCGAGGCTCCCAGGTGGCCTCCAAGAGACCCCAAGAAGTTTGATAGGTATCATGGTACGGCCCGAAGAGGCCAAAGTCGTATATGTTCAATGGTATTTCCAATGTTTTTGGCTTCTCGCGTTTTCGAGCTTGCACCGGTCCAAGAGCGCCGAAGAGCCTCCATGGGGGTACCGGGGCTCATTTTCCCTGTGTTTCTAAAAAGTTTCCGCGTCCTGGGCCTCGGGAGGCCGCCGCCTCCGACCCCCCATGGGGGGACGGGGCGGCCGGGGAGGTCCAAAATAGTCCAGGAGGGCCTCCAGAGGCTCCCAAGACGGCCCAAGCGGGCCCCGAGTCGCCGAAAGCCTGCTCCAGGACGCCCAAGATAGACCCAAGACGGCGCGAGAGGCCCCCCAAGGCGCTCCACGACGCTTCAAGACGCTGCTCCAGAGCGCTTCAAGAGGCCGAAATCGTCAATTTTACGAAGGTTTTCGAACGATTTTGGCCTTCCAGCCTTTTCGGCTGTCCGACGTTCCAAGACGGCTCAATAGGCCCCCAAGAGCGCCCCAAGACGGCCCAAGAGGGCCCCAAAACGGCCCCAGAGTCGCCCAAGACAGCCCAACAGAGCCCCAAGACGGCCCCAAGATGCGCCCAAGGGGGGGACCACGACTCCAAAATTCGACCCTCCCGCTTGAAGAGTGCCCCAGGAGGCCCCAAGGAGCCCAAAGGCCCCAGGAGGCCCCCAGAAGGCACCCAGGAGGCCCAAACGAGGCCTAAAGAGGCCACAAAACAGCCCCGAGGAGGCCCCACAACGGTCCCAAAACGGCTACCGAGAAGCTGCGAAACTGTCTTCACGACGTCCCCGACAGGCCAACCACGAGATCCAAACCGACACCCATGAGGCCTCTGACCCACCACCCAGGGCACGGTGGCGGGAGCAGTGACAGCATTTGTGCACAGCACGTTCCAGCGGGAGCCTTCCGGCACACGCTGCAGGAGGAGGAGGAGGAAGATCAGGAGGAGAGAGAGAGAGAGAGAGAGAGAGAGAGAGCTGGAGTGGGAGGAGGAGGAGGGGGACGAGGAGGAAGAGGCCTCCCAGACAGCTCCAAGATAGCCGAAGAGGCTTCCAAGAGGGCCCTGGGCGGCCCACGAGGGCCCCAAGGCAGTGTCTGAGGCGCCCAAGACGGCCCGAGAGGGCCCCAAGACGGCCCCAAAGAGGCCCAAGAAGGGAAACACGAACCGAGAATCCGAGCTTTCTGCCCCGAGAGGTTCTCGGGAAGTCCCAAGAGGCTCCCAATCGGGTCCAAGAGGCTCCCAAGAAGCTCCCAAGGGGGCCGACGAGGTTCCAAGCGATCTCCCAAGGTGGCACCAAGAGGCACAACTGTTTGTTTTACGATTGGGTTTTGACGGGTTTTTATTTTTTTCTGCCTTTTGGCATCCCGATGCTCCAAGACGGCCCAAGAGGCTTCCAATACCGCTCCCACATGGAGGAAGAGGCCTGCAAGAGGGCCCCAAGACGGCCCGCGAGGGCCCCAAGACGGTGCTTGAGGCGCCCAAGACGGCCCGAGAGGGCCCCAAGAGCCCCAAGAGAGGCCCAAGAAGGGGAACGCGACCCAACAGCAGAGCGGTCCCCCCACAAGGCCCACAGGAGGCTGCAAGAGGCCCCCAAGTGGTCCGACGAGGACCCCAAAAGCTTCCCGAGGGCCGAAAAGGCACCTAGGAGACGTCCAAGAGGCTTGAAAATAGCCCCAGAGTGCCCTCGATGCGTCAAAACTGTTTCCAGGAGGCCCCTGGGAGGCTTCCGGATTGCCTCAATCTGGCCGCAGGTGGCCTCAAGTCGGGTCTCCACGCAGCCAAGGCGGCCAATGACGGCTTCAGATTGCAGAACCGATGCCCCCAAGGGACCCCAGACGCCCCCCCAAGAAGCACCCAAGAGGTGCCTCCAACAGCCAGTTGACGAAGCATGCGGGACCCCCCGGAAACTCCTCAGATGCCATCGCGCGCCTGTGCTTGGTAGCGTTGTCCAAGATCGTCCAGCGCCCCCACGGCCTGGGCTAGAACCTGAGCGCGCGCGAAGCGCGCGCGATGGTTCTAGCGCATATATGTATAAGAAAAGAGCAAAGTCGTTAATTCGACCAGGGATGCGCCTGCCTCATAGCAGCAGCCCCCCCTGCGGCCAGTGCCGCCGATCCGGGGCGCTCCGGATGATGATGATGATGATGATGATGATGATGATGATGATGATGATGATGATGATGATGATGATGATGATGATGATGATGATGATGATGATGATGATGATGATGATGATGATGATGATGAGGATGAGGATGAGGATGAGGATGAGGATGAGGATGAGGATGAGGAGGAGGAGGATGATGGATGAGGATGATGAGGATGAGGAAGAGGATGAGATGAGGATGAGGAGGAGGAGGAGGGATGAGGAGGAGGAGGGAGGAGGAGGAGGAGGAGGAGGAGGAGGAGGAGGGAGGCGGAGAGGAGAGGAGGAGGAGGGAGGAGGAGGAGGAGGATTGAGGATGAGGATGATGAGGATGAGGATGAGGATGAGGATGAGGAGAGGATGAGGATGAGGATGAGGATGAGGATGATGAGGATGAGGATGAGGAGAGGAGGAAGAGGAGAGAGGAGAGGAGGAGGAGAAGGAGGAGGAAGAGGAGGGAGGAAGAGGAAGAGGAGGAGGAGGAGGAGGAGGAGGAGGATGAGGAGGATGATGATGATGATGATGATGATGATGATGATGAGGAGGAGGAGGAGGAGGAGGAGGATGATGATGATGATGTGACGATGGTGATGGCGATGGTGATGGAGATGGTGATGATCCTGGCCTCCCCTCCCCACCTCCCCTCCTCTCTCCTGTACAGTTACTCAATATGAATACTACTCTCCCTCTTCCCCTGGTGACGGTTTGAAAGTGGCCGACCCCCCCCGCGTATTGCTTTTTTACACAAGTTTCCCCGGAGTTGGGTTTTCGCCTGCATTTGTTCCCAAAATGCTGCTGTCGCTGAGGCGCCAGCCTCATTTTCGGGCCCCGCTCGTTCCGAATCGTGCTCCCGCTGCAGCGCTGGCCTCATTTCCGTGCTTCCGCTCGTTCCGAATCGTGCTCTCGCTGCAGCGCTGGCCTCATTTCCGCGCTTCCACTCGTTTCGACTCGTGCTCCCGCTGCAGCGCTGGCGTCATGTCCCGTGCCATGCCACGGCATGCAATGCAATTCTAGGATGATACTACGCTTCGCGGTGCTCTTCTACGCCATGCCATGCCGTGCTCTACGCTGCATCGCGCACCCTTACGGGATCATTGCCCTTCTCGACATCCGATTGAGCGAGTAGAGAGGGGATCTGCGCCAGGGTAAGGGATGGGAGGGAGGGGTAGGATGTCAGATGTGACGCGAGCGCACCTAGCTTGCCCCCTCCCCCTTTATCTTGTGCAATTATTCAATATGAATACTACTCTCCCTCTTCCCCTGATGACGTATTGGGAATATTCGCCCCCCCCCCCCCCCCCGCGTACTGTTTTTTCATACACAGGTTTCCCCGGAGTTCGGTTTTCGCTTGCATTTGCTTCCAAAATGCTGCTCTCGCTGAGGCGCCGGCATCATTTTCGGGCCCCGCTCGTTCCGAATCGTGTTCCCGTTGCGGCGCTGGCATTATTTCCGCCAGCGCGCCCGGGCTGCACGCCCGAGCCGGCGCCCGGGCCGGCGCTCGGGCCGGGTCCGGAACCAGTTCCGGCCGGCGCCGGAGAATCGAGTTCCGAGGCGGCGCCGAAAAAAAACAATTCTAATACACATTTTGTTTTTGAAAATGCTGATTTGCTGCTTCCGGCGCCCAGGAGGCCCCCCGGGCCGATTCCGACGCCCAGGCCGGCGCCCGAGCCGGCGCCCGGGCCGGACGCCCGAGCCGCCGCCTGGGCCGGCGCCCGGGCCGGGTCCGGAGCCGTTTCCTGCCCACGCTGGAAAATCGAGCTCCGAGGCGGCGCCGAAAAAAGACCATTCCAATACAATTTTCTGTTGAAAATGTTGAATGTTTGTCCAGGCGCCCGGGAAGCCTTCCCCGGAGTTAGATTTTCGCTTGCATTTTTTCCCAAAATGCTGCTCTCGCTGAGGCGCCGGCCTCGTTTTCGGGCCCCGCTCGTTCTGAATCGTGTTCCCGCTGCAGCGGTGGCATCATTTCCGTGCTTCCGCTCGTTCCGAATCGCGTTCCCGCTGCAGCGCTGGCCTCATTTCCGCGCTTCCGCTCGTTTCGACTCGTGCTCCCGCTGCAGCGCTGGCGTCATTTCCCGTGCCATGCCACGGCATGCAATGCAATGCTAGGTTGATGCTACGCTTCGCGGTGCTTTTCTACGCCATGCCACGCCGTGCTCTACAATGCATCGCGTACCCTTTCGGGATCATCGCCCTGCTTAACATCCGACTGTGCGAGTAGAGAGTAGAGAGGGGATCTGCGCCATGGTAAGGGATGGGAGGGAGGGGCGGATGTCAGATATGACGCGAGCGCACCTAGCTTGTCCCCCCCTTCTCTCTTTTCCCTCCCCCCCCCCTTCTCTCTTTCCTGCCCCCCCCTCTCTCTCCGCCCCCCCCCCCCTTCCCCCTCTCCCCACCCTTCCTGCCTCCTGCCCCCCTCCTCTCCTTTCCCCCTTCCCCCCCCCCTCCTCCTCCTGCCCCCCCCCCCCCTCCCCCCCTCCCCTCCCCCCCCACCCCCCTGTCTCCTGTCCCCCTCCCCCTCCTCTGTCCACTCCCCCCCCTCTCTCCCTTTCCCCTCCCCCCGCCCCCCTCTCTCCTGGTCCCCACCTCCTTTCTCTTGTCCACCCCCTTCTCCCCTTCCTTTCTCCCCCCCCCCTATCTCCTGCCCCCCCCCCTCCCTCACTCCTGCCCCCCCCCCACCCCTCTCTCCTTCCCCCCCCCCCCCTCGCGCGTCATTTTTTTCGTCGTTGGCGCCCCCCCCCCCCCTCCCATCCCTGCAGAGCGAAGCTTGAGCGAGCCCCCCCCCCCTCTTCCCCCCCCCCCCCTTCGCGCGTCAATTCTTTCGTCGGTTTTCGTCGTTTGCGCCCCCCCCCATCCAGAGCGAAACTTGAGCGAGCTCGAGCTCGCGCTTTCAGAAACTCACGCGCTGGATCGGCGGATTTTCGGAGTGGCCTGATGCTGGGCCCGGGCAGGGGCCCCGCCCATGGGCGGGCTACTTGTTTTGACGAGTCGGCCCCCCAGGACTCCCTGACCAGCCCCTCCCTCTCGTCGTCGTTTGGAGGCCCTGGGGCCGCGGCCCCCGTGACCGACCCTGAGACTGGCCTGTCCCCGCCGAGGCCCCCCCCGCATCGCGGCCAGGGTGAGCGCATAGGGCAAAAGTCAATGCCCATCGTCGCTTGGGCCATGAAGACGGAAGTTCGCCGCCGCTTGCTTCGGCGTTTTCGCGCCGAGCTGATCGGCCCAGCGGCAGAGAGATAGCTTGCCATTTCGATGCTCGCACACCTCTCGAGCGGATTCTTGCCCCCCTTCCCCCCCTCCTTGAATTGATCGACGACGCGGCGCGTCAGCAATCGGGCCTCTTTGAAGACATCCCAAGAATGGCCTGCAACATCTGCAACATGGCACCTCCTAAGCCAATCGTCCCTCTCGCCATCCGCTTGTATAGTGACGGTTCGCATTGCGCCCGAGGTGCCCCATGCGCCGCCTGGGCCGTCATTGTGGTTACCCAGAGCGTTGGCAGCTCGTCGGTTTGGGGATTTTTCTTTGGGGAGGGGGGGGAATTAGAAAACGTGAGTATCATGAACCTCGAGTCGGAGACGGCGACGCGCACGACGCGCGAATTGTTTGCTCTGAGATGGATGGGGTTTGGGATCCCCGCCTCGCTTTTTGATGTTGGAAGTCCTGTGGCTAGCGATTCGCTTTGTATCATCCAGGCTGCCACCTGGATCGCAAGGGCCCAAGCCGGGCGCTGCCCTGGCCGAGTTAATTTGAGCAGTGGCATGTGGCCACGCTTCGCAACAAGGTGACCTCGTGCCGCGGGAAGGCTCATAAGGAACACCGCTGGAACTCATTAGCGGGTACTTTGGCCACGGCAACGGCGCGAGACCTCATCCCCGAAACATGTTGTTTCCCTGGCGAGTTGGTTGATGCTGTTCAGAAAACTCGTGCTCGAGACTGGGAGTGGCTGGCCCAGCGACGTGGTGAGGCCCGCCCCGATGGTCAGGCCCACCCGCCAGTGCGCTTTTCGATCCAGGGAAACTCTCGTTCGGAGCATCACCTTTCTATTAACTTTGACCGCCTTGAAGTTGACCCCCCATAGACCCCCCGATATCAAGGGCATTGAGATCTCGCTGCGCATAGTGTTGCACCATGCCCAGTCCATGCGCACTGATGCCAGGGGGGATTCAAAGGGGAAAACCGAGCCGCCAGCCAACTTTTGCTCCGCGCTCAGCTGGTTGTCAAGGGAGTTCACTTCGCTGGGGCCCAGCAGGGTCGAACACTTCAGGGGGTGCGGCGCTGGGGGGATTTCGTTGTTTACTCCGCGGGGCATGGCCGTTTTGGCCTCGGGGTGGAGACGTGGATTAACATTATCGCCCCTTTTGCGAAGCAGGGTAATGCCCCCTTCGCCTTCAAAAGACAACAGGTCCAAATCCTTCACCAAGGGCCGCGAATCCTGCTCGCTAAGCTGTCTACGCAGGGCACTGCCCTCGTTATACTTGTCGCCCGCGCGCCGCGTGCAAGAACGCCAGATGCAATTCGAATGGAGTTTCGGAGTCAGCTGGCGGCAGTTACTCGTCGTTGGCCACCAGATGCAGGCTTCCTGGGCGCCGGCGGCAGGGCGCGCAGCCGCGCGCCCCCCGCCGCTGCGAGCGCGGGACCAGCGACGACGGAGGGCAGCGACGGTGAGCAGATGCACCAGTGGATGCTGGAAGCTCACCTCGCTGCCACTGACGCGTTTAAAGTTCCAGGGGATGGAAGCACGTACTTCTCCAAGAAAGGCCAATGGACGATCTCGCGACGGCGTCGGCCCAGTTGCCCCCCCCACCTCCAGGATGCTGAAGTCCTTCGCCACTTTGAGCATCTTCGGGGCCGTGGTGACCATCATCTTGGTTTGGCCTCGCTTGTTTGGAATCGCAGTTGGTCTTGCGCGTGGGGGCGCGACCCGCGGATTGATCGTCGTAGAATCAGAAGCCCACGGTTTGGGGGCAGTTTACGCGTTGTTTGAATCAAGCTCCCCTGCCCCCATGGGCTTGCAACTTGAATGTTCGCCGTGATCAGGTCGCGCGGGCCATAGACTGGCCCCTTAGAAGCCATCGGGAAGCAGAAGACCAGCCGTAGGAAACCACGCATGTCCCCCCCACGTTCACGTTTTTGCAAGCCAGAGGATCCATCCGCAAAGCCGCGCATTGTCTTCGAAAGGGAGCCCATCGCACGGCCCCGGGCGCGTCGGGTTCAGAGCCGATCGCGAGCGGAGGGATTCAGGTGGACATCGCAGCACCAGTTGCGGGGCGCCGTTTTTTTATTTCGCGGTGAGCTTATCCAGAGGCGATTTGAATGATGCGATCAGGCTCTCTGAGATGGCGACCTCCGCCGTCTTCGCCTCCTTCCCTGTGCCCCACCTTTGGGAAATAATGATTTGGATATCGAGGGGGTTCATGCATCGCGGCATTGATTCCCGCGAGTTTAGATTGAGCCTGTTCTCGTTCACCGCCACTTCTAAGAGCCCATTGCAGTTGGCCCTGGATTCCGACTGTTCCGCCTTTCTCCACGCGCGCGAGCAAGTGGCTAGACGCGCGTTGGATGGGTTCACCCCCCAGCGGGGATGGGCACATGTGAAAGCCCTTCTTGATATCGGCGGGCGCCGCCATGCCTCCCCGAGGGAATCGGCGACGAGGATGGGGCCCCCGAGGACAGATCCTCGAGGGCCCCTCCCAAGAAGCAGTTGATGAGCAAGCTCGCGTTGCCAGTGTTGAAGGGGGTGAGTGTTTCTTTAGATGGAGCGCCCGAGCGCCTCAACCGCCGCGATGCTATCCCCGAGCAGCTGGATCGCAACATTTTCAACCAGTGGGTTGATTAGACCCACGCGGGATGGGGCCACCCCAGGGCCCGACTTGATTGCCAACGATGCGATGAAAACGGCCCCAGAAGCTCTTTCTCGCAACCACCCCCCTGGGTCAAAATCACCATTGTCAGGCTCTCATCGTGCGCGTTGACAAAAGGGCAGGCGGCTCCGTTTTTGAAGGGAAAGGCGTTGTGACCCTCGCTGCCTTCGATCGAAGCATCTTGCTCTCCGGCGCGAATCTCAAAGTGCACCGCAACCACCGGGCATAGGTCAAAAGAGCTCCTCTTTGCGACCCTTCTTGATGGGCAATGCGGGGGTCGCCCAGGGACTGGCGCGGATTTCGCGCGCCTCTTCGCGCGTGGCAGATTCACTTGGGACACCAATAACAGAGTGCCATTGATTGCTTCTTGATCTCGTCGCTGCGTTTTATCCGATAGCCCGTCAAATCTGCGCGCCGCTTCTTCAGGGCCCGGACCAATTCGAAAAGGCCGTCGCCAATCCTGGCGTTCCAGCGGGGCGTGCTTTCCCAGGCCGAACGCCCAATCGTCGACGGTGCTATTGATGACGAACATTTGTTGTAGTTTGTTCGCGATGCCCAGGCTTGCTCTTGGCGGCAGTGTCGGGGGGCTCCGAAGATGGCCCCCCCTCCTTCGGATCGAAACCACCGGCGGTTTTCCCTTGCCACGTTTCTAACATTGCTCCTGCCCTTATCATCATTGGAATGCAGGCGGATGCGGGGGCCCGCCAGCTCGCGTCTAGCTTTGACCCCGCGCAAGGCCCCTTTGTCCACACTGCTGGTGCCAATCCCGCCGTCCCTTCTGCCTCCTTTGTCTTCGCTGCCTTCGGCGATTAGCGAGCGATGATGCGCTCCAGGCCCCGCGGACTGCGGATCAGATAGACCTTGCGCGTGAAAGAGTTACTTCTCGCGGTTTCCGCGTGAACCCTGCCGAGATTATTCTGATGACCAAGCCGGCAGGAAAAAAACAAACGCCCGTAAGTTTGAGCGGGTTGCGTCTGGGATTTTTGAGGGAGGAAGGGGGGGGGCTGGGTTTGTTCTGACAAGCGTGGCGTTCGTGTCCAGATTCTCCGACAGTCTGAACTTCTCGGCGCCATGTCGAATGATGAGATGTCCTGAAATGGAGAGTTCCAACGTCGTATTGCCTATGTGCGAAGCGAACTGAAACCGATTCGCTCGGCGATTCGCCCTCGTCGTCCTCCCCCTCCCCCTTCGAAGATTCGCTGCGCGGAGGGATTGGCAGCGTCGAAACTGCGATGCAATTTTTGGGTTGGGGTCGTCTGAATGCCACGCAGCAGAGAAGAACGCGCGCTTCCCAGGCGGATGCGCACCGCGCTGTCCTGGCCAAGCCGCGACGTCGAGAGGGCGCGCGCTATCCCGATGGAGAGATGTCCTATCTTGCCCAGCGCTTGCCTTTCTCCGCTGTTCTTTCCATTCCTAGACTTCGTTTTCCTGTCCGCCGTTGTCGCAGTCGTTGCCCCGCGTTCCCCCATGTCCTGAACTATTTGCGCGTGGCGAAGGTCGGCTGGGTTGCGGGGCTGAGGGCTGACGTAGATAGGCCCCAACGTGTGCCCGCCAGAACGGAAACCCTGGGTCGGGGGTCCTGGAAGGGGTGGGTGAATTATGCTCGTGGTTCGTCTAGGGGCTTCGCCCATCGCGCTGAGCGCTGCGCCTTCGCCAGCTTTTTATATCCCTTGGCCAATGCGAGCGTGCCCGACACCGTGGAGAGATGCGCAGTATGTTTCAGGGCTGCGCCCTCGACTTCGAAGTATCTCAGCCTCGAAGTGCTGAAGATGATCGCAGTGACCGCCTCCAGTTCGCAAGTTGCGAGCGCGGCCCCCCGCGCGCCGCCGCGGCGGCCCTTTTTGGCCCGCCGCGCGAAGACCCACCGCCGTGACGAGCGCCCTGAAGGGTGGCTCTCAGGATCGCTGTGCCAAGTTTGCTGGACTGAGTTTCATGGCCTCGCCCGTTTGCTCAAACGCGTGGCACGACGCGCGTCGCGTCCTCCTGCCCGGCGGGACAGTGGAATTGCCATCGGCCGCGCGGAGCAGGGAATGGGGGATTGCAAACGTATCCATCGCGCGAATAGAGTCAGGGGGCTCCGCGATAACTATGCTCATCGCCATTCCCGTAAATGTACCCATGGTCCTGCCATTCCACGCCGATTGCCCAGTGTTCCAGTGCGCGGGCCTCCTCTTCTTGCCACTTGCCCGGCCAACCTCTTCTAACCAGCAGGAGGACGAGCGGCCCCCAGGGCAATGGCCCGAAGATGTGTCCAATCAGGGGACTCCGTGTATCTTGGCTGTTGACGGGGGCGAGGACGTTTCTCACATTGTCCTTGCTCGTAAATGTGCCTTGTCTGCGTTGCCTGGCCAAGTCTAGGTGATTCGCTTCGTTTGACGAGTATGGAATATGCCGAGGCCAAACTTTGGGCTAAGAGAATCCTCGACGGGAGTGTTCTGGCGGTGGTTGGGGCCCCTCCGAGGACTCTTGGGGCCCTGGGCGTTTCGTGCTTGGCTGTGGCCCTCTTCGTCGCCCCCTCCGCTCCCTCTGCCACCCCCGGGGCCTTGCCGCCCTCCACCCCGCCGAGTGCGCTAGTGTGCGCGAGGGAAATCGCCAGTTGAGGATGACCACCACCATTTCTTACGCCGCGGTGGAGGCTCACGTGTTTCGGCTGATCACTCATGTTGCCATCGATTTGTCCACGCCGTTTCCGTGGCTCCAAGGTAATGTCAGATGGGCACGTATGTCTTCGCGCGCTGCTTTTACTTCGTACCCCTCTACCCGCTTCCGAGGAGTAGCTGAGCAGGCGTTACTGACCAGTGGAATTCTTGACGCTTCGCGTATCCCCACCAGCCCATCCAGAAACGATGTCCAGACAAGTTCAAGATATCAGGGAAGTGGGGGAGCAACGAGAGGGACAGCCGATCCGTGCAAAGGATGAGGCGGAAGAGGAGGCCAGATGGATAGATGAGGGGGTGGCGAGGAACCGAGCAAAGGAGGGATGAGGAGAATGATGACGCTGGGTGGATAGTCGAATGCCGTTCAGATGCCTCTTGGAAGCCTTTTGGAAGCCTCTTCGGGCGTCTTGGGGGTCTCTTGGCGGTCAATGGGGGCTCTTGGGCGTCTTGGGTGCTTCGGGGGGGTCTCTTGAGGCCGCTTGGGGTCCTCTTGGGGGGCTCTTGGGGGCCTGTTGGAGGCCACTTGGGGCCTCTTGGGGGTCTCTTGGAGCTTCATGGCGGCCTCTTGGGGCCTCTTGGAAGCCTCTTGGAACCATCCTGGGAGCCTCTTGGGGGCTTTTTGGGGCCTCGTGGCGGCCTCTTGGGGCCTCTTGGAGGCCTCTTGGGAGCCTCTTGGGGCCTCCTGGGCGCCCTTCGGGGCCATCTTGGAAGCGATCGATCCAAGAACAGGGTGGAGTTAATTAACCTTGCCCCCCCAAGAGGCCAACATGGGGCAGTAAAACCGATGATGTTGGCTTCCTCGCCGAGGCCGTTTTGGACGCTCCAACTACCAGCGAACCCCCCGTCCAGGTCCAGGGGAGGGGGTCAGGGGGAGGGGTAAACCCGTCCCCGAAGGGGAAGAAAGAGGGGTGGAAGAGGAAATTCCCTAAACCACCTACGCCCAGAGGGCTGGTGGGATTTTCTGATGGTTGGAAGCAAGCCTTTTTTTTGTAATTTGCATAATGAGGTTTGTGAAAGGGGGGCCAGGACGCATGAGCACGATCCTGCCATCGCCGCCATTGTGCCCTCATCGATCTCTCACGTGGCGGGAACCGTGATGTGTCACCCCTTATGGGGAGCAGGCTACCAGTTGCCTTGAGAGCGGGGGGGTGTCGGTCGTTTCTCGTCCTCCTTCCTTAGATTGCATGAGCTAACGCTTTGTATTTGCCCCGCATGGTTCGTGGGGTTTGGGTTTTCTTCCCTGCCGCGTCGCACCCGCGTCTCCCGCGCACATACCTCCCTCTCTTTCTCCTTCTCCTCACACACAGACGCACGCACAGACATCACTTGCGCAGCACAGCGCAGTACAGCACAGCACAACACAGCACAGCAGACCGCAGCACAGCACAGGACACTGCAGCGCATCACAGCACAGCTCAGTTCAGCAGAGCACAGCACAGCACAGTACAGCACAGCACGCTCAGTCGTCCAGGGCATTGCAGGCGTGGCACTTTCTCGACGCCATAAATGGGGTGCGCAAGGGGTGGTCTCCCTATCCGCGCCGGTCCTCCAGGGCATAGCATGCGTGGCACATTTTCGACACCACAGGGGGGTGCGCAGGGGGTCGTTTCCCTATCCGCGCCGGTCGTCAAGACATAGAAGGCGTGGCACTTTGTCGACACCACAACGGGTGCGCAGTGGGTGGTATCCCAATCCGCGCCGGTCGTCCAAGGCATCGCAGGCGTGGCATTTTCTCGACACCATAGGGGGTGCGCAAGGGGTGGTCTCCCTATCCGCGCCGGTCGTCCAGGGCATACCAGGTGTGGCACTTCTCTCCACGCCATGGGGGCGTTGCGCAGGGTGTGGTCGCTCTATCCGCGCCGGTCGTCCAGGGCATAGCAGGCGTGGCATTTTCTCGACACCATGGGGGGTGCGCAAGGGGTGGTCTCCCTATCCGCACAGGTCGTCCAGGGCATACAGAACGTGGCACTTTTTCGACACCACAGGGAGTGCGCAAGGAGTAGTCTCCGTATCCGCGCGGGTCGTCCAAGGCATAGCAGGCGTGGCATTTTCTCGACCCCAAAGGGGGTGCGCAAGGGGTGGTCTCCCTATCCGCGCCAGTCGTCAAGGCATAGCTGGCGTGGCACTTTCTCGACACCATGGGGGGTGCGCAAGTGGTGGTCTCCCTACCCGCGCCGGTCGTCCAGGGCGTGGCACTTTCTCGACACCATGGGGGGTGCGCAAGTGGTGGTCTCCCTATCCGCGCTGGTCGTCCAAATCATAGCCGGCGTGGCACCTTCTCGACACCACAGGGGGTTCGCAAGGGGTGGTCTCTCTATCCGCGCCGGTCGTCCAGGGTATAGCAGGCCTGGCATTTTCTCGACGCC
Source organism: Prorocentrum cordatum (assembly GCA_963575745.1). NCBI lineage: Eukaryota > Dinophyceae > Prorocentrales > Prorocentraceae > Prorocentrum > Prorocentrum cordatum. The sequence continues at coordinate 312,002 of CAUYUJ010004447.1, forward strand.
ATAGGGGGTGCGCAGGGGGTCGTTTCCCTATCGGCGCCGCTCGTCCAGGGCATAGCAGGCGTGGGACTTTCTCGACACCGTGCGAGGTGCGCACGGGGTGGCCTCCCTCTCCGCGCCGGTCCTCCCGCCTGCCCGACCGTGCCCTCCCGCCCCCGTGCTCCCCCCCGCGCCCCTCCGCCCCGTGCCCCCGTCTGCTAATTCCGACCGACCAACCGACCGTGCCTTTCCCTTCCGACCCGTGGCCCCCGCCGACCGACCGTGCCCCCCCTCCATTCTCCCCGGCCACCCTTTTGTTCCTCCACTTCCGCCCCGTGGCCCCCTCGCCTGCTTATTCCGACCGACCGACAGTGCCCTCCCCTGCTCCAGCCGTGCCCATGGCCCCCCCCACGATAGTCCAAAAAGGCCCCAGGACAGCTCAAGCTCAAGATTTCCCCAAGACAGCCCCAAAGAGCCCCAGACGGGCCCACACAAAACCCCCAATAAGCCCCAAAGACGCCTAATATCACCTTGGCCCCGAGGAATCATAGAGACGCCACTCGCTCACATTGGCACAACAAGTTTTTCACGCCATAGCTAAGCGCGTCGCAGCACTCGCGCGTTTCCTGAAACTACCACAGGTTAGCGCTACCTCCATTTCCCAGTGTCCCACATCCGTAATTGTATGATCCTTGGCTTGTGTTTATGGCAAAGAAGGGAGGAGGAGGAAGAGGAGGAGGATGAGGAGGATGAGGAGGAGGAGGAGGAGGAGGAGTAGGAGGAGGAGGAGGAGGAGGGAGTAGGAGGAGGAGGAGGAGGAGGAGGAGGAGGGCGAAGGAAAGGCGATGAGGGAGGAGGAGGAGGAGGAGGAGGAGGGAGGAGGAGGGTAGGAGGAGGAGGAGGAGGAGGGGTAGGAAGCGGAGGAGGAGGAGGTGGTGGTGGGGATGGGGTATGAGGAGGGACCGCGACGAAAGTACGCTCTTTGAGCTGCCAGGGGGCAAGGTCCTATGCTCGGCCTTGAACCTTCGAAACGTGGCGCCACCACGGTGTGCCCGCTACCGCGGGCCGTGCGTATTCACCGTCGGCAGAGGCGTCGGGCCGATTTTGGCTGGCTGCATCGCGGACAGGTGCGCGGGAGAGGGGGGGATGATGCTGATGATGTTGTTGATGATGATGATGATGATGATGATGATGATGATGATGATGAGGATGAGGATGAGGATGAGGATGATGATGATGATGATGATGATGATAATGATGGTGGTGATGATGATGATGCTGATGCTGATGATAATGATGATGCTGATGATGATGATGATGATGATGGTGAGGAGGATGATGATGGTGCTGATGCTGGTGCTGATGGTGCTGATGATGACGATGATGACAATGATAATGAGGATGATGGCAATGATGACGATGACACGATGACGATGATGTTGACGATGATGATGCTGCTGCTTATGATGATGATGATGATGATGATGATGATGCTGATGATGATGATGATGATTATTATTATTATTCAAATGGTGATGATCAGGAGAAGGAGGAGGAGGAGGAGGAAGATGTCCGCCATACCGATTGTACAGCCATACGGAGAAACAATTTGAGACATCACAGCCGCGAACCATCTATACGATGTTTTCTTATGGCGTTGAAGAGAACTCGACCTGCAGTATTGTCTAATGCGTTGTGACCAGAAAGCGTCCAACATGTCACCTGCGCATGTCAGCACGGGCCAGCGCAGGTCACGCGGTCAGCGCAGGTGCGCACAGGTCAGCGCTGGTCAGCGCAGGTCAGCGCGGTCGGCGCGCAGTCGGCGCGCGGGCCCACGCCCGCTCGTACCCGCGCTGACCTGCGCTGACGTGCGTCGACCCGCGCTGATCTGCGTGGCCTGCGCCGACCTGCGTCGACTTGCGCTGACCGGGGCAACCTCAGTGATTTGTGGGACTCCTGGAGCCCGTTCGGAAAACCTCCTGGCGATCACGGGCGTGACCGGCCCCGGCCCCCCCCC